>CAUHTR010002770.1:0-22808 GCA_959609185.1 Schmidtea polychroa | reverse complement strand
TACCAAGGGTGGGCACGCATGAGTTCAATGAGAGACATTTTCCGAAAATTTATTTTTTAAAGAGCCACCATAGTGAACTACATATTTTTTTTATTTCATTAATTTGATTAAAAAAGACTTAAACGCTATTAAAAACAATTATTTCAAAATTTAAGTAACAAACATAAAATATAATAAAAATCCATTAATAAAAAGTAATAAAATTTCTTGAATTAACGAAGACTTTTGGTCAAATCTTTGAAATTTGGTGTATACTTTGTTAAAGCTGTTCGCAGCAATTCTGTAAGATGCTGATTGGTCAACTGTGAACGATATTTCGACTTCACGAACTTCATTGTGGAGTACAAAGATTCACAACAATATGTTGTACCAAAAATTGAAATTAGACGGCAAGCAGCTTGTTTTAAGTGTGGATATTTTGCCTCTGGTACGAGTTTCCAAAATTCAATTATAGAAGTAACTTTATGGTGCATTTGCAAAGCCTGGTCCTCTTTCATATCTAATAACTCCAATTCCCCAACCGCTTTTTTAACAAGTATTACTTCAGAAATTGGAAATCCATCTTCAATAATATCACAAATAAATGGGTTCACAAAAAATGCAAATGTAGATTTAAAACTTTTCAAATCTTCAAACCTACATTTGAAATCCGCTTGCAATTCTTCCAATTTTTCACTGTATTCGTTTACTTTTTCTTCTGTGATATCAATTTTATTAGCTTTTATTCGTGGAAAATGATTAAATATTTTCGACCTAAGATCGTTCACAAAAAGCCGAAGTTTAGCTTCAAAACTAAATAACGTTTGTGACAAATCAATAATTATCTTTTCTTTTCCTTGTAAAGCCAAATTTAATATTTGCAAATGTTCCATAATGTCTGTAAGGAACATTAAGTCAGAAAGCCAAGTTTCATTTTCTAATTCAGGGTATGCTATTCCTTTATCTTTGGTAAATATTATGATAGGATTTAGGAGTTCCACAAAACGGTCCAAAACATTGTAAGTTGACAGCCATCTAACAATACACCATAAGGAGACATCATTGGGCAATTCATCTGTTTCATCATTTAATCTTAATTCTTCTAAAAAGTTTTTAAATTGACGATGTGTTTTGGCATTTGTTCTAATTAAATTCACAATCTTCAAAACAATCTTCCACACATTTTCGTATTTAAAGTACTTCGCTATGAGATGCTCGCGATGAATTATGCATTGAAGAGATAAGAAATGAGGAATATTTGGATCCCTGTTTAAAAGACCAATGAGACCTTGATTTTTCCCCATCATTGCAGGCGCTCCGTCTGTCGCAACACTTACAAGTTTATCACGCGCCAATTCAAACTTGTCCATCACTACATCAAGCGCAGTTTTGACATCGATACCGCATCGAGCCGCATTTGCCAACCGTTGTTATATACGTTAGATGTTAGTCATAGTAAGTTACTATTGTTCTTATCTCTTAGTTCCTTTGCATGTGATCGTATTAAATTTAATATTTTTATAACGACATCCATCAGATGGTCCATTTGCAATATTTGTGAACAAAGACTTTCCTGGTGAATTAGGCAATGAATAATATACGAATTTGATGAATCGGTATTCAATTCTGCCATTTTCTTGTTTAAAATACCTAAAAATCCTATTTATTACCAACCATAGCATTTGCAGTCGATTACTATTCCACATAATAATGAAGGAGGTAATTCAAAATCTATAAAGCTTTATCAAAAAGCATTAAAAATATCAGAACCTTTTTTGGCATGAAGAGTTTGTAAATTTAACAGTTCTTCATAAATTTGGAGATTTTTTTACCTCTTACAAAAAGTGGTAGTCGTGCATTATCTGTCATATCGGTGCTGTCATCGAGACATAATGAAAAAGCTTCGAACTTAGATATTTTTTCTTTTAATAATTCAATAATATTTTGTGAAATTTCACTGATTCTGTTGACTGCAGTGTGGCGTGATAAACTAACATTTTGAACTAGATTTTGTTTTTGTGGAATAACATCTTTTACCAGACCCAATACTGTTTCCTTTAGATATTCTCCGTCAGTAAATGGTTTCAATTTTTTTGCAATTACTTGCGAAACCGAGAACTTAGCTTTTACGATATTCGATGGTTGTAACATTGTAATTTTGAAAAAATCCTGTTCAAAAGTTAATGTTTCTTTCTAAATTATTGATTTTATGCCATCGTATTTCAGCTGTAAATTCATGAAACTCCCATTGCTGTTCTTCATTGTTTCTTTTAACGTTTTATATATGAGACATGTTAAATTCCCATTGATCATAATACGTTCACATTATATTTACGATTTTCTTCAGATAATTTTCATTTACGATTGATTTAAATTTTAAATGTAAAAAAATTAAAAACAAACAGCAAGGGGTATGTCAAATATAATGTTTTAAAAATGATATTTTGAAACTTCGTTTATAAGATGAATTGTAGTTATGTAGTAAAACAGAATAATAAATTATTAATATTAATCACATTAAATAAAAAATAATTTTCTTTTTATATAAGAATTTTTTTTGACTAATGAGATTATGGAATTTTTTTTCGAGCCGTATATAATATGTATTATGTAAAATTATGGGAGGCACAGAAAACTATTGAAAGAGTCGGGGGTTAAGCATGCTTGTGTTAGAATAAAGAATGCGGCCATAAGATTTTCCAGTTAGATCTAATTTTTTAGGTATTGATTCTAATTTGGCAGCAGTTTTAATTGAAAGGCTCGACGTTGAAAGAGGTTCAAGCTTGTGTCAAGTAGGGTTGCGAGATTTTGAACACGTCGAACCAGGACACCTGGCAACACTATGTTAAAGATATTCTGTCAATATTTAATTCAAAAGAAATGTGTTATTAAATTACTTTCAACTAAAAAAAATATTCATCTAAGTTTGTGATAACCTTTCCTTGAAACGAAACTTATGACGCTTTGACACAATTTTCTATCATTTAAAAATTTTGAAATTCGATACGTAAGCACTGATCAAATTGCTCTCGTTGATAATAAAAAATTTTGGACTTATATAAAAACGCATAAATAAATTCAAATGTAAAGCAGGTAAAACTCAAAATTAAAAATTATTCAAAATCAATATTAAGTATTTTTTGGGGGCAAAAGTATAAATGGATAGCAAATAAAAAGGGGATTATTAGATCTTTTTCTTGAGGTTGGAAATCACTGTTGGGAGATGATTGATTAATTTCGATAGGTAAATAACCGCACTTATGAATCAATATTGTTGAACAAATTTTATTGATTTTTGGGATTTAACCCATAACCAGCTTCTATTCCAAACGGTATAAAATCGGATACCAAAATTAAACCAAGGCCAGAAACTATAGAAAACCGAGAACTGAGAGATCAGAAATCATATAACGAATGAAAGAATAATTATTGTTAAATCAAATTATAAAGATTGTCTAATAGAAAAAATTAGTTTTTTCAAATATCTCTCGACCAGCCAACCATTGGTAAACTTATATATATATATTTATCGTATTTAACCTGTTTATCTCAATTGATTGTTTGCAATTTTGTGATACAAAATAAACCTAATTATATTGTTGGGTTATGAGTTATTTTGATCAAAGGGACGCGCGGAATCAGTGCAAAGTCAAATCCTACCGAAAATAATTATAAAACCCAACAATTTTTTCAAATTTAAACAATTTCCTTACTTCTTTACATACAGTTCCAACATCAATAATTTCTATTTTCGAGCCATATCAGCAATTTCCCCAAATTATTGATAATATCTCTTAATCGATAGTTTTCCAAAAGGCATGATTAATGCTGCCAACAAGACTTTAATTGATTTATCTAAATTTTCACTTTCCATTAACCTCCTCCTCATGCCTTCTTACGTATCACGTCAATGAAATATTGATTTTTAGATTACTTTGAGAACTTTTAATTGATTATATTTACTATTTCTAGTTTATAATTTTGAACTCCTTTTCATTATCTCAACATATCTATTTTTATTTTTTACTCTATATTTATACCGCCAAGCTACGAACCACCTATAAACATAATTGGGTATACAAGTTGGGAAACACCGCACATGATCCCCGGGAAATATATTGGTCAAGCCCGCATTTTAGGAAAAGTAAATCAAATTTTAAATGTAGGCCAGTGGTTTCCATGGTCACTATAACATCTCTGAAAGTAGGTCAAACCATCTGAAAACACTTCTATTCAAAATTTCATCTAAGTAACAATGCATGTGAGTGTTTTATTCAAATATCGATCTGATTGTTCACGGAGCAAGAGGACGCGCGCGCATTGAACATAATAGAGAATTGCAATTGCAAAGAGCACTAAATGATCAATAAATGCTACGAATATTGATTAGTGAGACAATAGAGCAAAAGGTCAACAAATCGGTCATCTAGTTACACACACGCACAAACACACCAGCACTAGCGAAAGAACAGAGAAACAAGCAGTAAGGTAATGGTAATAATATTAAAGTTCATAAAGTAGAAGTATAAGAATGAATAATAAAGCACAGTTGTTAGCACAATTCTATTGTTGGAATTTTGTTGTTAAGAATGTAAATTGTAGAAAGTAAACCGTAGGAATCCAATCAATAGCGAGGGACACCCGGTTGATAATTAGCCGTGCCGTATTGATAGTTAGGATTGCCACCTGGTTGATAGTTAGGATTGCCACTAGGATAGGTATCCGGTTGAGGCATTCCTGGCATATAATTTGTATTGGCATAACCTTGGGAGCCTGGATTAACTGGTGGATAGTAACCACCTACACCAGGCATACCGCCTGACTGAAATTTTATCACACATTTATCATCAAATATTATCATATTTATATTATAATACACAATAGCACGGCTTTAGGTCTGGCGTGTCCAATTCGCAACCCAAAAAAACTCAATTAATTTTATAAAACATTACCATGGGATTAGTTTAATTGTATAATTATGCAATGTGCCCAAAGAAAGCTTTCTATGTGCAATTGCACTGAGTTAAATTACGTGTGCTATGGCGATTTGGTGATCAAAACGAAGTGATAAACGGTAACATTCTATATGCGAGTAAAACTAAGTCATTTAAGTTAGTTATTTTAATCTAATTTATTTTTCAATTCCAACATGGCTTCCACAATTATAGAAGAAGGAAGATTGTTCAACAAAAAGTGGACAGATGACTATTTTTTCGTCGAGGAAAATATTAGGTTGGTGCATAAATTCGTACTGTTTTTTTATTTATTAAAAATCACATTTGATCAGTAAAACATTTTCTATTCAGTTCTATCACCTTTCTCCATCTCTCCGGCAGTTGCAAAATCCCGCACTCGCAGAAGCTCTGGGGTTTCTTGCTGAAGTAGTGATTTAGGTGACTTTTCAACTCTTTCAAAGAATAACATTTCTTACCCCTTAAGCTATCTTGAAGTGATCTAAATAGATGGTAATCGGATGGTGCAAGGTCACAAGAGTATGGTGGATGGACCAAATCATCAAAATCGAATTGCAAAAACTTGTTCCGGGTGGCCAAAGACACGCGCAGCCTTACATTATCCTGCTGGAGAACAATACCATCTATGTTGGCTAATGCAGGTTGCTTCTGTTCGATGGCTAGATTCAGTTCATTTAGCTGGGGGCAGTATTGTTCTGAATTTATGATGTCGTTTTCAGATAAGAGCTGATTCAAAATTATTCCCTTCCAGTCCCACCAATCTAACACTAGCTAAAGGAGGTTCTCCTGCCGTAGACCAAGATCTCGTGCGCTTAGAATTAGTATACAAAATCAATTTTTCATCTCCTATAACGAAGCAAGTATCTAAGTACTATTTTAAATTTTTCTCCGTAAAATCATGCGGTACCCATACATCAACCTTTCTCACCATACCAAGTTTGCACAATCGTCTGGAAACTGACTTATTCTACGAATTTCACTAATTTCTCAAGTTGACTTATGTCGGTCAGCTTCGATTGACACCATTATTTCATTGTCAGGAATGTCGACCTATCTCACAGAACGTGGTACATCGGTAAGATCAAAGGTTTTTTGATTAAAATGTCGAAAACACTTACGATAAGTGGAATCATAAACGATATCATAACTATATACATCGTAGATTTCCTTTTTTAGAGAGATTCGAAAAATAAGAATCCACGTCTAAACTTTTCGAAGAATGATGAATTGGTATTCAAACTGTTCGAGATATAGTCAAACCAAAAAAATAAGACGTGGATAAGGAAAATATAGAGAAGTGCCTCAATCATGATTTAAATGATCCAGACTTTGAACGCATGGACAATCCTGATATCGTTTCTCTTGTTACTCAAGAAGAAGAAAATGACAGTAATACTACAAGCGAAGAAGATGCCAGTGGTTGCGTTAGTTATGAAACGGCATTGAATTGTATGGAAACATTTCTAGATTACGCTGAACAGTACTCGGCAGTAAATGCTTCTTTTGTTCAAACATTTAATTGGCTTGTAATTTTTGAAAAAAATTACTTTTTAGGCATTTAATAATTAAAACTGATTTAGTTGAACAACAACCAAAGTTATCACATATTATTATTATATATTTAATACAAATTAATTTCATAACTTTGTGCAAATAGAAGATTCATGCACCAACCTAATAATAAGACAATGTGTTTAATTTGTAGGGAATTTGTGCCAGTTTTCAAAGACTACAGTTTGAAAAGGCATTCCATACAAAAACAGGCTGCGAAATATAATGCGTATCAAGGAATGTGTCGTAAATACAAACTAGCTGAACTGAAGAAAAAGTCTATAATTTCAACGAAGTTTTTTTTTTAAAAAAAATAACAACTGCAACTGATTCTATCGCAAAAGCTAGTTATGTTGTCAAAAATCAGTTTGTTCCGCCAGGCGAATTGATGAAATAGGAAGATCTATTGAAAAACGTTCAGAAAGTATAGTCACTAATTTTAAAATTTATGTTTTCACAGAAGATTGAAGTACTGATGCTACTAATTCAGCTCAATTGGTAATTTTTATTATAGGTATTCATGATGAATATAATATCACTGAAGAAATGGCTTATTTAGTGCTATTAAAAGACACGACTAAAGCAAGAGATTTATACGATTTTCTTAGTCCATTGTGAAAATATCTGGTATAGCTACTGATGGTACTCCGGCCATGATAGGTAAAATAGATGGACTTGTAAAATAATTAGAATACGATGAAATTGCTTCTCAAATTTTACGTATGATGAAATACCAAGAAAATGTATATGTGCAAACAGGGACGTAGCCATGATTTCAACTTGGGGGAGGCAAAATTATTAAATATTGCAATTCATCGAGCAATGTTAAAAGTTAACACGGAAAAATAGAAAAAATATTTTAAGATAATTAATAATAATTATTATATCTCTACTAGAAAAACGCGCTTTTGTGGAAGTAGCATTTGCCGGTTTTTTATTTGATCTACTTTATTACCATAAGATTTATTCTAAACGGCTGTTTTTTAGAAAGAAAACTCAACAGAGTTGATTGACTTTGATTTGCTTTCCTTTTATTGCTCATTTCGCTCAATAAAATTACAAAATAAAAGAATAATAGTGGTCAATCCTTACGTTAATTCGCGTCTGTGTGCGAGTTGGATTTGGAGATGGGCTTGTTTTTGTATGCGCACACAGACTTGAACAGTGTAATTTTTTGAGATTTATCGGTTTTCAAATTTTTGGATTGTTTTTATGTCAAGTATTAGAAGTTTTGTTTGAAAAAGGGACTTGTTTTAAAATTTTGTGTTTTTTTGAAAATAAAGATTTAAATTCGTTTCGTTGATTATTTCGAAATGGAAAATTGTAAGGATTTTAAAAATGCTAAGAATAATGATGAATTTGTTTTTAGTGGTCATTCGAATGTTGTTTTGTCAGTAGTTTGGGACAATATATCGAGAGTTGCCTTTACTGGTGGAATGAATGATACTATAATTGCATGGAGTTTAGAAGATGGCAATCCAATTGATATATTATATGGACATTCAGATTCAATAACGAAATTAAGCATCAACGAAATCAACTCATTCCTTGTAAGTGCGGATTTATGTGGTTATGTAATCGTATGGAAATTAAATCTCGATTAAATGAAGTTTAATAAATTCAAATCAGTTGAAGGTTAAGAAATTATTGACTTTAAGCGGATAGTTGAATTTCTATATGTTTGTGATAAAACTGGAACTGTCCGGTCGTTTTCAATTAGGTATTTATCCGATGAAAATTCACCAGAAAAGGTGTCTACCTTTTACAATCAAAGCAAAAATGGCTTCTGTAATGTATTCAATGTCATTCTGAATGGATCTAATGGAGCTAAACTTTATAATGCATTACCTAAAAACATATTCGAAGTTCCAACTCACGAAAGCATCGATTGGGCCGAGTTTGCGATGACAATTAAACAAATAGTACTTACTGTAGTGGAAAATATTCAAATGATTATTAAACGTTTTATTACATATATAATAAAAAACTATTAACTCGAAACTAACACAAGTAAATGTGTTAAATAAGGAGAAGTGGGGTGGTTAACCCGCGTAATCGAGCACAACAATACATGTAATTATGTACTTTGTTGCGCCGAAAAGACCGACAAACTACGGGAATAGCTAGCGCGAACATAGTTGTACTGTCTTGGATTTGAAAAGACTTAACTAAAAATATACATTGTTTTTTGTTTATTCTCATGCAATTCTCAAATCCCCTCCCTCTAGCTACGTTCCTGTGCGCAAAAGCTTTAAAGATAAATAACGTTATGCATACTATAATGAAAGCTGTAAATTTAATAACAGCCAAGTGATTGAATCATCTGAAATTCCAGGAATTCCTTTAACGTATTAGTGCTAATTATAGGAACATTATTCTTTTCACGGAAGTAACATGGTTAAATGGAGAGAAAATGTTGAAAAGATTTTTTGATTTACGAAATGAAATCAAAAACAAAATCTTTTACAATTTCAATTACTACTGGTGAATTGTTGTTAAATTAGGGCAATTGCAATTATCATTTTGATTCCGATCGTGATTTAGTAACAACAAAAATGAAGCCCAAACCATCTATTAAAATTTATTGATCAGTACGATTACAATCTAGCTTTCACTTTGCATTGGTTTCATTATATTCATTTCTATTTTTCATTTTGATATTAAGAATTTACAATTAAAATATAGAAATTCAATATCAATTTGAATCAATAATTTTCCCAATATAAATTTTCATTAGTAATATTTATCAGTTAAATAATATTTCTCTTTCAATAACCGTTACAATCTATGACTGTCTATTGTTGTTTTTCTACTTTACTCTCCACATTTGGATTCATAGTTCTCTCTTATCCGTGTTTTTAAATCATACACCATAACAATCAAATTGTTAATTACATTTTGCTCATGAAATAAAGAAATATCTTCAACTAGCATTTGAAATAATAAAAATAAATAATAATAGTAATAATTAAATAAATATGGGAATCATTTAATTATAAGATTTATATAATAATATTATTAAATTATAATAAAATATAAATTTATAAATTTTTAAATATATAATTAAATATATAATTAAATTATAATTTATAAAAATAATATTAATAATGATAAAAAATATTAACAATAATAATAATAATTTATAAAAATAAAAATATTAATATTAATAATAATAATAATAATAAAAAAAATAATAATAATAAAAAAATATAATAATAAAAAAAAATATAATAAAATATAATAATAAAATAATAATAAAAAATAATAATAATAAAAAAATATAATAATTATAATAAATTATAAAAATAAAATACTAAAAAAATGATAATGATAAAAAATTATTATTAATGATAATAATAATAATAATAATAATAATAATAATAATAATAATAATAATAATAAAATTAAAAATAATAATAATTATAGTAAATTATAATAATTTATAAAAATAAAAATAATGACAAAAACAATATTAATAATGATAAAAAATAATAAAAAATTATAATAATTATTAATAATAAATATAAATAATAAATATTTTTGAGAGGACTATATATATTTATTGAAATAGTCTAAATTGAAAATTTGTGTAATTTTCTTATTAAATCAATAATATCTAAATTTTTTTCTATGATAATCGAAGATGACAGAAAAAACGTATGTTTGAGTGACGCTTTCTTATAAAAATAATATTAATAATGATAAAAAATATTAACAATAATAATAATAATTTATAAAAATAAAAATATTAACAATAATAATAATAATTTATAAAAATAAAAATATTAATAATAATTATAATAAAAAAAACAATAATAATAATAATAATAATTGATTATAATAAATTATAAAAATAAAATACTAATAAAACTAATGATAAAAAATAATAACAATAATAATAATAATTATAATAAATTATAATAGTTTATAAAAATAAAAATAATGACAAAAAACAATATTAATAATGATAAAAAATAATAATAAATTATAATAATTAATAATAATAAATATAAATAATAAAAAAATTAATAATAAATATTTTGACAGGCGATAAAAAGGGAAAATTAGTTATAATGAAAATATTTTGGAGGCGGCAAAATTACATTTTAAAAATTTATTTATATTAAAATTTGATTGTTTAAAAATCAAGAACAAATATTAATTTTAGTATTTATTTAGGCATCTGGAACACATTAACCCCTTACATCTTACCCATAGTTACGCCTCTATGAAAATAACTCCAGAAATCTGAACTAACTTGAAATCCAATATCCCCAGAAGTTGCCCAACCTGGAGTGGGATTTGATGGCTGAAACTTTATTAAAAGATTTACCAGAAGAGAAATATAAAAATTACAGGATAGCCGACATTACCAGATGAAGTAAAACCCATTCCAAATTGGTTACTTGGCTATAAATTCTCTCAGATGTTGCAATGGAATAAATATAAACTTACCGGATTTGCTGGATAGCTAGGCGGATAAGTGTTTGAATTGATTGGCTGGTTTGAATATTATTTCAGTTTAATTATATAGATAATATTAAAACTTACACCACTATCTACACCGGGTAACGGATATATTGAAGGCATCTACGAGGAGTACATGTAATTTTGTAATAATTGGAACATTAAATATTAACGTCAAAGTAACCAATAATTAATCTCTTCAGTGATTTGATTGCGGGAAAGAAATAAAGGTTTTTAAAAAGAACTTTGAATTTCAGGAGTGGTATATTGTTTAAGTGATCCTCTGAGAATATCCCTAAATGGGACATACCTGCACGAAGGATGTATCAAATTGCCAGGATTTGTGCTGTTTTTTTTACATTTTAATAAATGTTTTTCTTTTATTTTAATGATGAAATTAATTGAATTTTTGGAGTTATTCGTTTGTTTAAAATTTCCGATAAATAAAATGCATCTTAACATGATTTTGATATTTCGTGATTTAGCCAAAACATGTTATATCCATAAATTTATTGTTTTTATTGAGCATTTTTACTAACGATAGAATTTACGATTTTAATCACTATTGGACGATTATTACGACACTATGACTAAGTATTTCCTAATATTAAGGTAGCTATTCGAGTAATTTTGACTTCAATAATTACGGATTGTTCAAGCGAACGTTCTTTCAATAAACAACTATGATTCAAAAAAGGCTCAATTCTCTTACAATCCTATTAAATGAAAATGTTAAACTTCATAGTTTGTCCTTTGATGATAAAATTTCTAACTTTGTATTTGGAAAATTGTGTAGAGTGTTTTTAGATTTGCTTCATTTTCAACGAATACAATATTTATGTTAAATATATCTATATGTTTTTATTTTATATTATATGTTTAATTTATATCGTACACGTCTAAAAGAGAATAATTCAATAAAGACTGCTATGTATTAATAACCTGTGTAAATAGATATGTCCTTTCTATACGATGAAAGAAATAGAAAATATAATAAATTAGCAAGACAATACAGCCATATTCTTATGACTCATAAATAGGGTGCGTGAAGATAAGATTTATTAAAGCATGAGATTATGACGTCGAATAAACCGATTGTGCTTAATTCAAGGAAGAATTGAAGAATCAGTTAAAGAAATGGAAATTAAAGAATTTCAATCACCATGAAATTCACACTTAATTTGTGTAAAAAAAAGGAAAACTACGAAAAAGTTAGTCAGTACAAAAAGCAATCATGATTCATGGAGCTTGTAATCAATTAAAATTTTATCTAAAAATTAAACATAGGATATCGAAGTTTTTGATGCTAAATTTGAAGATGGACAGCAAATTGACTGTCGAAAGCAATAAGCACGGGATATTAACCAATGTCTGCGGCTGGATTTAGAATAAATCACAAAAAAAATCCAAAAAGAATATCCAAAAGAATGCAAAAGGAGTTTGGATAACGAGAATTGTAGAATCATTTATAAACCAAAAAAAGATGACAATAGCATCACAAGGATCTTCTTCAAAACAGGAAACCCTAGTACATAATGTGAATCAAATTAAGCCCGAAATCACATGGAATGATAAAAATATCGACAAAACACTCAGATTAATGATCAAGGATGTATATTTGAATATTTGGAAATCTGCATCTTCTCAAATTTGAAAACGTCAAAAATTATGGAGTGGATGATGCCAAGATTTCTAAGTGACTTGAATTATTATTTCCTAATCAAAGCATATTTAATTGTGAGCAAGAAGCGGCCCATTCAAGGAAGCAGGTTAAGTAGCTTATCGAGAAATTTCTGAATTACATAAAATCTTTAAAATGTTGCTCATCAACCCAACCACAATAACCTCAAAATAATAGCCTCTGAATTAAAACCATGTTTATCAAGCAATGAAAAAATTAGGATACTTGTTACATTTCGGGCAATAGTTATGGAGAAAAGTTCAAAAATTAAATTTAACAGAACAATTCAGACTACATTGTAAAATGCTGGATTTAAGTTTGGTTCCTGATGATCAAGTATTAAGTTCAAACTTTTGGTTGAAAATTGTTTCACAAGTATTGAAAAAAAACTATATTGGTATTAGAAAAGTCCACAGTTTCCTATTTCCAAGCGGAACGTGTAAGAGTCCTTAATAATCATCCTCGTACAAATTATCTGGTCAAGAATGACATATTGGATTTCCTCAGAAATAGATCGTCACAACACACTATTGTATAAACTTATAAGGCAAGTTTTAAAAGAGCAAGATCAAGCCGAAATTTATTTGACTCGTTTTCAAGCAGGAGTTAGGCAACTTCGTTAGTAATTACATTTATAATTTGATTAAGTTTCATATTTACATACAGAAATTATTAAATTGATTATTAATAAAGATTTAGATTAATAAATATCATTAATTTTCATTATGATAAAAGATCAAAATTTAATTTTCTATGCAATACAAATGAATTTTTGATCTCTTGTCATAATGAAAAGATTTAAAAAAGATTTTATTAATTAAAAAATAATTGTAAACCCTTGAACTTAACCATTAACATTTCCCATTCATGATGTAAGTAAATTTATACAATAAGTTCAAAAATGCAAATAAAATAATTCTTGTCAAACAAAATTTTATGACACAAATTTACATATCACAGAATTTGCACCTGGAATTAAATAATTTTGTTCTGGCAAAAATTGAGAAAATCAATAAAACCCTAGTACAAATTAATTACTACAAATAACATAAAAAGAAAAGTAATAGAAATGGAAATCAAAAATTATTTCAATAGCTTGTTAAAGAAAATCATGAAGATTATTAAGAAATGTCAAAGTGGTTTAAATTGATTTGCCAAGGATAAAATAATAAAACCGGTAACAAATTCTAAGATATAGTGGCGGGACAAAATGGTACTAGGATTATATGATTAAATGGCATGGACAAAATGAATAAAAAATAAACGAACTAGACTGATAGATAACCAATAAAAATGCATTTTAATAAATACCATGTCACCTTAGATCAGTGTTTCTCAAACTATGGGTCGCGAAAGAATTTTTGGTGGGTCGCGATGACTAGAATAACTAGAGTTAAATAGAGTTATTCTCATTAAATAAACATTTATTTTAAAATTAATCTTTGTCTTGTGGGTCGCAATAAAATTTTTGGCATGAAATGTCAAAAATTTGGGTCGTGATCAAAAAAGTTTGAGAACCACTGCCTTAGATAGACTAATTGTTATTAAAAAATTAGCTCAATTGAAAGTTTAAAAGGTTATAAGTTATAAGTCTGTACCATTTTGTCCGTACCATTTTGTACTATTAATATTCCTCCCTCAAACCACGGATCATGATTATGAGGATTTAATGATTATGAGGAAGTCAAAAATACATTTCATTATTTTTCTAAACCAAAAGATTTTTTTTACTAAGATGGAATAGAAAAACATAAAGTTATTGAAAATGACCTTGATGCTAAATTATGTTAAAAAAAACGAAAACACTTTCCGGTATCTCTAATATATACAGTGATTTGAATTGTTTTGAATGAATTTGTCAACGCAAGTGGTAAATGGGGAATGTTAATAATTAATGAAAATGAAACAATGAATAGGTCAAATTGAAAATCCCAATGAAATAATAAATAAAATAAAATTATTGATTTACCGGACAAACTTGTACACCTGAAGGTTCAGGAATCGGCACATAGTTACCGGGCTAAAGGGTCAAATAAAGTAAATCAATCGAGGTGAAATTAAAAAATTTTGTTACATAACATATATTAAAAAAATTTCCAAAAAATAAAATCAAGAATAGAATGTGACACAAAAACTTAACCATTTCATTTAGCTAGAATTTATCCTATACAAATAAGATTTTCTGAAAATATATAGTTTTCTAAACTGCTTAAGATATTATTTAAGTTATAAGTTATTTATTGAATTTTTAGTGAAGACACAATTTATATAAATTATCAAAGGGAAAAGAAGGATGCATACAAATTTACTGTAACAATAAAGTATTTTTTCCGAAATTCCTCAAATTAATTGATAATTATCCCTTTCATCCGAAAATATTAACCAGAGAATTGAGTAATATAAAGCTGGTTAATTTGTCCAAAAATACTACACCTTTATCTCAGTCTCTAGACCAAGGAATAATCCGGAATTTTAAGCATTATTATCGAGAGAGAAGGGTTGGATAATTTTGAAATTGGAATTAAAAGCGATATTAATCTTCTAGATTGCATTTTGGAAATAAGAAATGCATGGATGACCGTTAAGACAGAAACAATTAAAAATTGTTTTATAAAAGGACTTGTATCTAATGTTAGCGTCGATATAAGCCCTGTTATAGGCAATATAGATTTTTATGCTGACTAATGGCCAAAACTTCAAGAAATTATGAACAGCAAAATTCAACTGGATCCCCATCAACCGTTTTCGTTTGATGAAGTTGGGGAAGTTCAGACTATTTATTCGAATGAGGATATCGACAGAGAAGAGCATATGCGGGTTAATATTAAGGATGCTAAAAGAGCCTCCGGAAAACTACTGAGATTTATGCTACAGCAAGAAAATATTGACAAGAATTATATTGATTCGGTTATAAATATAGAAGAATATCTAAAACGCATAAAGAGCGGAAATTGAAGGCAGATTACGTTGTTCGATTTTGATGGCTTTGATAAAATATAAAAGTTTACTTTGGCGTAATAATATTTAAATTATCGTGCATAATGTATTTATCAACTCTTGTATATATATTATTTACAAAAAATCCATTGTATATAAATGAACCGTTTGAACTCTTTTTGTTCTAAGTACACGCGAATGAAAATTTTCGTGATAATCGTAACAGCTTATTTCAATAGCAAATTCTGATTATCAGCAAACAAACATTTTCATTCTTTATATAAATCTAACAGCTAAAAAAGATTTGGTAATTGACAAAAAAAAAGATATCATGTCAACAAAAATTTATATATTCGTTAATTCTTATAATTCGAAAACCTTGATAATTATGTTGGGTTATTGAGTTGGTGACAATATTTGGAAATTCAAACTTTTACTCTGACTCCAAAGCGTGTTTATTAATTCACAATTCAACACTCTCGAACACAATAAGCTTTATCAATATCCACACGGGATCGTACAAATTTCAATTACAACCAATTAACTATAAACCAATTTATCACACAGAGCTTATTTCGACACTACGTGAAGAATAGCCCTTTCTGTATTCACAACAATAATCACTAGCCGTCACCTACTCAATTATAGGATACGTTGATCTATTGTTCTATTTGCTTTGACCACACAATTTATTTACTCCACTTTTACTTTATATTCAATTTTATAAAAGATTCTCGTCACTTCTCGTTTCATTCTGTTCTGATTCTACTTTTTAACTCTTTCGTTTCTAATTTTGCTCTACATTTTGTCTCTAATTTCGTTCTGTTTTCGTTCTACTTTTGTTCTGATTTTGTTCTCAATTTGTTCTAATTTTGTTCTGATTTGTGTCCACCAGTTTTCCTTTATATAGTTATTTTGTTTATGGCACTAGCGACAGATTTTGTTTTCCCATTTCCATTTTCTTCTGCGTTCCCCGCTATGTCAGCCTTATCTCTGACAGATGTCGAGATATTTTTACTTTTCTCTTTCTTGTTTGACCACCTTCTTCCAGCAATTACGTTATCACTGGCAAGCTGTCGAGATAATAATATTGTTGTTTTCCTTTTTTCCTAATTTCAAAATTCCTTTTCCTTTTTGTACTAATTAATTAGTACTGACCTTGGATTTTATTTTCATGTTTGATTCCTTTTATTTCCTTTATCTTTCTCATTTTTAATTTCTTTTTACTTCCGTTTTCTTTTCTGAGTTCCCATAGATCGTCCCGTTTGTCATGGCGATCTTCCCCCAGGTAATTTTATTTATTTAGTTATAAATTGTTATTTAGGTATCCTCAACAATTAGAACCTAATTCTGAGATCCCAATATTTCGTATATTCACTTGAAAAAGGCAGTGACGAAAATTCGTGAGCATCAACAAACATCGATATATTACTGATTTATAGTCTTCAAACTCTCTTTTTAATATATATATATATATATATATATATATATATATATATATATATATATATATATATATATATATATATATATATATATATATATATATATATATATATATATATATATATATATATATATATATATATATATATATATATATATATATATATATATATATATATATATATATATATATATATATATATATATATATATATATATATATATATATATATATATATATATATATATATATATATATATATATATATATATATATATATATATTATATGTCCATAATATAATATAACCTCAAATTGACTGTCCATTTACATTACCTAGATTTTTAAAAGATAGTTTCATCTAATTTAGGGTGATTGGTATATGACTGACGAAGATGCATTTTACTACTCATTGTTCGTCATCTCTATACTCAAATTCGATAATATTGCTGCATATGTAGAATAAATCATAGGTGTGAGCAAAATAAATTTAGAAAAATGAAAATAGATGTCTGATTTCAAAATTTATATTATTATTATAATTATTATTATTATTATTATAAGAAAATTTTTCGATTTTCACAACTGATTTCTTTTCAATTGACACTGTATTTATTATTATTACAGTAACTACTCTCTTATCTCAATTTTCTGTAATCCGCCAAAAATGAATATAAATAAGTGTAATTTGGTTTAATAATGTATTTTATTAATTATTTTTTTATAATTTTTGCTATTTTTGAATTAAATATGACTTTGGATAACTGGATAATAAAGAAATGAATTTTTTACTAGATTTTTTAATAAATTTTATTATTTTTTACTCTAAAAGCTTTTCATAGTCCTTTTGGCGGATAAGAGAGTAGTTACTGTATTATCATTATTATTAAATCAATACAAGTTTTGTTTGTGATACCAAGTACAGGTCTCAATAGTAGACTAATTTCGAGATTTTGCCTCTCATCAGTACTATGCAGGAGATGTGAAGATTTCTCTTTGTGCCAAGTAAATATATAAAAGTGTTGTATCAACTGCATTACTTAGTCTGGTACACTGGATATCGCATTGCTTGTTTTTTATGTTGGTCACAGAAAATCTGTAAACTCTGTAAAATCATATTCATCTCTACACACTAATAAAACTAGTCGAAACACAGAATCTGTTTGCAAGCACCTCCCATTACCTTTAGAATTTTATTTTTTGTTATATGGATTAAACTAATATTTAATTCATATATTATAATTTAAAAGTTTTTATTGTAAAGAATTTAAAATTGTTTCAATAATACTTATTTATTGGAATATATATTTTGGACTATTTCTTATTTTATAATTTTATAGATATATAACATGGCTTCACAAGCAAAACCTCTAAATGTTATGCGTCAAAAACTATGAGTAAGTGCCAGAGACAGTATTACATAACAATTTATACATTTTTGTTAAAATTTAAGCATTATCTACTTGGATCCAAATTTATAGTAAGGACTGATCACCCGGCATTGAAGTGGCTTCTGAATTGGGATAGCTCAAATACATCTCAATAGTTTTTGTGGAGAGATGAATTGGAAATTTTCGACATGGTTGTCGAATATAGGAAAGGCGGTGAGCATTTTAAGGCTGATGCAATGTCACGAATACCACCGTGTGAACAATGTATGATCACCCATAGTGACCCTATGAAACGGAAAAATGTCAAAGAATACAAGGATGAAAACGTTGAGGTAAATGACCATGAACCTGAAAGAACAATGAATCAAATAGTCAAGGAATAGGATGATTGGGGACAAGACAATGATGCAGATATTCGGTTTACAATTAATTTGATGGAGAAAGGTGATTATTTAAGTGAAGAAAATTCAAGTAATTTAAAGAATGACATTAAAGAACTAAAAGAATTATGGGCTCTTAGAACACATTGAAGATTGCGAGGTGGTTAACTATATATATATATATATATATATATATATATTTCCGTTATTTTTCATTAAATCTGCTTCCGTTAAAGTATTCTTGTAATATTATTATTATTATTATTATTATTATTATTATTATTATTATTATTATTATTATTATTATTACTGGATTAGTAACATAGCCAACAGGGTATTGGCCAGATGGTTGCATTGGAGTAACCTATTTCAAAGTCAAATCATTAAATCATTCAATTTTATGCTACTTTTGTCGTTGCATTTACTTCCGAATATCCACTGGGTTGAACAGTTTTATTTGGTACCTAAATAAATTGAAATATTCCCATGACCTTATGGAACAGATTCAGTTTCGTAAATTTTACTAATAACCAAATTGTATTTAACAAATTATTCAAAATATATTTATTAAATTTCGTTGCTTTCATTAAATTAGTAAATCAGGAAAACATTTAATTTGTGTTTATTATAATGAAAATGTACAAAATCTTCTTACAAATATTATATATTTTTAATAATTGGCTTGTGGTTTCAGTTGAAATTAATTTTTATTAGTCTTATTGCGGCTGTTTTTGATAAACATTTACCATTATATAATCACTGTTTATTGTATATCTTTTATTTAAACTAATATTTATTAAGATTACTGATATTTTATAATATGAATAGTTGTTTTTTGTAAATGCACCAGTGGCGTAACTAGTGGACGCAGGACCCTGCGTTGCGGGGGCCCAAAATTATTACAATCATTTTCTGAAACTTTTCCCCGCAGCTATATTTGCCTACAAACATAAAACTATCATTGAATAGAGGCTGCTGTGAATAACTATATATTAAACTTTAACCGAAAAAATTTAGTGGAAATATTTTACATTGCGCTTGGGGGGGCCCAAATTTTGAAGTTTCGCCACTGAAATGCACGGTGGAGAAGATATAGATCACTTATAAGAAAGTGTACACCCGGTTCCGTTCTTTATCAGCTATTATAATTTATATGCCTTATTTTAGGCAGTTGATAATTTAAGTAATATTTTTCATTAAATTTGCTTTCGTTAAAGTGTTTTTATAATATTTGTAATATTTTATATTAATCTCCACACATTTTCATTTTATTTTTGCATTTTAGAGAAAATACGACGGATATCCATCGTTTTTTTATCCAGGTTTTTATATTGACTTTAAAGATTTATCTGTCAAAATTTATAAATTATAGATCTAAATGAACTTTTATGTATTAGTAAAAACCTCCAAAAATGAAATCAGCCTTCATTATTTACTATTTTATCTTGATTTTCTCGAAAACTCATATTTTTTTAAAGTTGAATTCAACAGTACTTTCGGCATTAAATTCTAAATTTTTATCTGCGTGTATATTATAAAATTTATTGAATTTTTTTAATTATAGAAAATGTTATTCAGTGGAACTGCTAATAAATATTTAACACACAAATAATTTTATATGTTTATTACATAAATTATTGGTTATTTTGTTGCAAATTTTATTGACTGTGACTCGGTGTATACAAATATTACATCACTCATTACATCAATTTTATAAAAAGAACCTCCCAAAATCGATCTTCATCAACCTAAAATGTTGGATTGTAATTATTTATTTTAAATGCTCTTATTGGCTCTTTACTTTTTATATTTTTAACCCTTTCGCACCGACTTTCCGCTAATAACACTATGCTAAATTTATATATTGGAACTTGTTAATATTGACCTAAATATGAAATATTCTCATTTTTGTAATCGTGGCGCTTCTGAATATCCTAGAAAGTCCTGGGATAATAAGTCCCAATAGGCTTTTATGGACCATTCAAAATATCCCAGTAGGATCA
The DNA here is from genome assembly GCA_959609185.1 of Schmidtea polychroa. Classification (NCBI taxonomy): domain Eukaryota; kingdom Metazoa; phylum Platyhelminthes; order Tricladida; family Dugesiidae; genus Schmidtea; species Schmidtea polychroa. Next base: position 2,000 of record CAUHTR010002770.1, on the reverse strand, counting down.
TGATGAAAGTTTCTGGGACGTATTGTCCCAATAGGGGCGAAAGGGTTAAGTGAATTTCCTCAATAAAAACGGAAGATTATATCACGCACAAAGACCTTCAAACTATGATTGCAATAATAAAACAAATAGTTTAGAACATTTAATTGTTTGCAGTTGTATATGACACTCATAAGATTAATACAATAACCAAGAAAATCAGTAAATTACAAATTGGCACTGTTCAGTTGTGCTTTATATTGACTTGCACATCGATTCTAAGTTTTCATTGATTTTAGCAATGTATTTTCATTATCATCGAGAATTTTAAATGGATTCGACACCACTTGTGAAAACGTTTCTAATCAAATCTAGATAATTAATTTTGGTTTCTAGATATTTCATTTTTAAGTATATCTTTTAATTTATGATTCCATTTATTTACTGTTTTGTCCAAAAATCAGTTGACCTTGACTTCTGTGATCTTTAGATCCGCGATTTTCAAACTTAATTTTTGTTGTATTACTAGGTGGAAACATCGAATGTTTGTATACTATCACCAAAGATCAGATAAAAGCTTGAGGTAAATATGAAGTACCCTTGCAATTAGACTGAGAATTGTAAGCAAAGATAATGGTTTATTTATTAGTCTGTTTAGCACTGAATGTCGTTTTTATCTAATAACTGTTGTTTGTTTAAGTTCTAATGGATTTATGATGATCTATACTAGGGGTCGGGACGTTTTCATTGTAAAGAGGCAAATATTAAATGTTGATCCAGTTTAAAAAATTAAAGATTCTATATACCTCATTCAATATTCATACAGTGTAATAAATTATGTATATGCTCGAATAATTACAAGCAGATTCGACAAAAAATGGTTTGATGTGCAAGCTGCTCAAAGGTTGTATGCAACGAGATGTCCTAACATCGTCTGTGATGAATGAAATTGAAGATTTGATTGCATTTAATTCGAGTTATACATTAAAAGAAATGAAGGCGAACATTGACGAAACACACGGCGGAAATTTTAGCATTTCGATGTAAACGATTAGTAGATGTCTTGAAGAATTGAAAATAACCGTTAAGCGTACCCATCGTGAACTTGATCGAGTGAACGCAATTGACAAGATTAGACTGTAAAAAGAATATTCTTTGTGGTTCAATAACCATTTTAATAATGATTTCTCCAACGTCATTTTCATTGATGAATCATCTTTTAATTTACATCTGAGAAGATCTCAGGCGAGATCTAAGCGAGGAACAGGAGCAATAATACAAGTTCCAACCTTAAGAGAGCGATCAGTATCATTGCTTGGAAGAATGTCAATTAACGGAATGTGCTATTGTCGAACGATCTTGTCGAAACGCTTCTATTTTTTTCTGCGTATGTACATAAATTATGTGTTTATTTGAGGGATGAATTGCGTATGGAAACGCCCTATTAATTATAGATAATTCCAGAATTCATAAGCACGATGAAATTCAGAGAATTGTAGCTGAATTTGGATTGGAGTTTAAATTTTTGTCTCCTTATTTTTACGTGCTTAATTACATTGAAAATGCATTCTCATAAATCAAATTAGCGATACGATCAAAACTTTCTTTTGATGAAGCAGCAGTATTGAGTGAATTGATGTTGGAAGAAACCAGAAATGTTTCCGCTATTGACTGTTACGGGTATTTTCGTTATATTCTACGCAATATTATAAATTGCTCCGCTGAGTTATCATGCATTCATCAATAAAATTGGTATTTGTGTCTTTATTTAATTTATTCTAACCTTTGAAACTTATTTTAAAACTAATTGCACAATGTTTCAATCAAAAAATAAATTTTTTCAATTCACTGGTAAAATGTTTCAATTGATTAATAGAATGTTTCAAATGAGCGAAAAATGGTATAAAACACAAAAAAATTAATTGCTTTTTTATTAAGCAATTTTGCATTTAAAATATTCAGATAAATGTGACACAAAAATAAGAAATAGAAATTTAATGTTGTTGGATTTCCATACAAAGTTG
>CAUHTR010002769.1:0-54386 GCA_959609185.1 Schmidtea polychroa | reverse complement strand
NAAAAAAAAATAATTACTAATGAATACCTTAAACACCAAAATTTATCTAAATAATCTTTCAAATTAATTCATTAAAATTGAAGACAACACGCTCTATTTTGTCATTACATTCAATTAAAATTAAATAAATCAAGATAAGAACTTTGATAAAAAATATTATTTTAAAATGGTAAAAATTACACTGTAGTGTTAAATGAAAAGGTAATTATTCTTTAAATCTAATTAACTTAGTCATAATTTTCTTTAATTTAACCCTTTATTTACTTAATTTAGTCCTTGTTTACCGAATATAGAAGTTTAAAATATAGACCATTGATTACTTTAATTTAAAAATGTATCCCTTAATTTACATAATTCCATCTAAAATTATTTCAAAAAATTTTTTCTAAAATTGTCATTGAAAAATATTTCATAAAAGTTTTCATTTAAAATTTTCATTGAAAAAATATTCATAAAAATTTTTATTAAAAATACCATTGAAAAATTATTCATAAAATTTCCATCTAAAATTACTTAAAAATTATTTCATAAAAAATTTTCATTAAAAAATTTCAATTCTCAAACACCTTCTATTATTTTGTTAATAAATTTAAAATCTTACTTTAATTTGCTTATTACATTACTTATTTAAAAAATTAATTTAATTTACTTATTAAAATATTTGACCATTAATTACTTAATTTAAAAATTTGGACCCTTAATTAACTTTAATTAATTTTTAGAACCTTTAATTTACTTTAATTTTAAATTTTGACCCCTTAATTAACTTTAATTCAAAATTTGGACCTTAATTTACTTTAATTGGAAATTTTAGACCTTAATTTACTTAATTGAAATTTTAGACCTTAATTTGCTTATTTATCTTTAATTTACTTAAGTTTTAAAAATATATACCATAATTTACTTTAATTTAAAATTTTAGACCATAATTTACTTAATTGAAAATTTTAGACCTTAATTTACTTAATTGAAAATTTTAGACCTTAATTGAAAATTTTAGACCTTATTTACTTAATTGAAATTTTAGACCTTAATTTACTTAAGTTTAAAAATATATACCATAATTTACTTTAATTTTAAATTTTAGACCATAATTTACTTAATTGAAAATTTTAGACCATAATTTACTTAATTGAAATTTTAGACCTTAATTTACTTAATTGAAAATTTTAGACCTTAATTACTTAATTGAAAATTTTAGACCTTAATTTACTTAATTGAAATTTTTAGACCTTAATTTGCTTATTTATCTTTAATTTACTTAAGTTTAAAAATATATACCATAATTTACTTTAATTTAAAATTTTAGACCATAATTTACTTAATTGAAAATTTTTAGACCTTAATTTACTTAATTGAAATTTTAGACCATAATTTCATGTAAATTTTAGACCATAATTTACTTATTTGAAAATTTTAGATCTTAATTTGCTTAATTGAAAATTTTAGACCTTAATTACTTAATTGAAAATTTTAGACCATAATTTTAATGTAAAATTGTCATTGAAAAAATTTTCATTTCTCAGGCGCCGTTTATAGTAGGTAGATAGTAGCCCGCTGCAAATGCAAGCCTTTTTTTATGCTGCATCTTTTTTTTTGCTGCAACATTTAATTTTCAATTAAGTAAATTAAGGTCAAAAATTTTCAATTAAGTAAATTAAGGTCTAAAATTTTCAATTAAGTAAATTAAGGTCTAAAATTTTCAATTAAGTAAATTAAGGTCTAAAATTTTCAATTAAGTAAATTAAGGTCTAAAATTTCAATTAAGTAAATTATGGTCTAAAATTTTCAATTAAGTAAATTATGGTCTAAAATTTAAAATTAAAGTAAATTATGGTATATATTTTTAAACTTAAGTAAATTAAAGATAAATAAGCAAATTAAGGTCTAAAATTTCAATTAAGTAAATTAAGGTCTAAAATTTTCAATTAAGTAAATTAAGGTCTAAATTTTCAATTAAGTAAATTAAGGTCTAAAATTTCAATTAAGTAAATTATGGTCTAAAATTTTCAATTAAGTAAATTATGGTCTAAAATTTAAAATTAAAGTAAATTATGGTATATATTTTTAAACTTAAGTCAATTAAGGTCTAAAATTTCAATTAAGTAAATTAAGGTCTAAAATTTTCAATTAAGTAAATTAAGGTCTAAAATTTTCAATTAAGTAAATTAAGGTCTAAAATTTTCAATTAAGTAAATTATGGTCTAAAATTTTAAATTAAAGTAAATTATGGTATATATTTTTAAACTTAAGTAAATTAAGATAAATAAGCAAATTAAGGTCTAAAATTTCAATTAAGTAAATTAAGGTCTAAAATTTTCAATTAAGTAAATTAAGGTCTAAAATTTCAATTAAGTAAATTATGGTCTAAAATTTTCAATTAAGTAAATTATGGTCTAAAATTTAAAATTAAAGTAAATTATGGTATATATTTTTAAACTTAAGTAAATTAAGGTCTAAAATTTCAATTAAGTAAATTAAGGTCTAAAATTTTCAATTAAGGTCTAAAATTTTCAATTAAGTAAATTAAGGTCTAAAATTTTCAATTAAGTAAATTAAGGTCTAAAATTTTCAATTAAGTAAATTATGGTCTAAAATTTTAAATTAAAGTAAATTATGGTATATATTTTTAAACTTAAGTAAATTAAAGATAAATAAGCAAATTAAGGTCTAAAATTTCAATTAAGTAAATTAAGGTCTAAAATTTTCAATTAAGTAAATTAAGGTCTAAAATTTCAATTAAGTAAATTATGGTCTAAAATTTTCAATTAAGTAAATTATGGTCTAAAATTTAAAATTAAAGTAAATTATGGTATATATTTTTAAACTTAAGTAAATTAAGGTCTAAAATTTCAATTAAGTAAATTAAGGTCTAAAATTTTCAATTAAGGTCTAAAATTTTCAATTAAGGTCTAAAATTTTCAATTAAGTAAATTAAGGTCTAAAATTTTCAATTAAGTAAATTATGGTCTAAAATTTTAAATTAAAGTAAATTATGGTATATATTTTTAAACTTAAGTAAATTAAGGTCTAAAATTTCAATTAAGTAAATTAAGGTCTAAAATTTTCAATTAAGGTCTAAAATTTTCAATTAAGTAAATTAAGGTCTAAAATTTTCAATTAAGTAAATTATGGTCTAAAATTTTAAATTAAAGTAAATTATGGTATATATTTTTAAACTTAAGTAAATTAAAGATAAATAAGCAAATTAAGGTCTAAAATTTCAATTAAGTAAATTAAGGTCTAAAATTTCCAATTAAAGTAAATTAAGGTCCAAATTTTGAATTAAAGTTAATTAAGGGTCAAAATTTAAAATTAAAGTAAATTAAGGTTCTAAAAAATTAAATTAAAGTTAATTAAGGTCCAAATTTTTAAATTAAGTAATTAATGGTCAAATATTTTAAATAAGTAAATTAAATTAATAATTTTTAAATAAGTAATGTAATAAGCAAATTAAAGTAAGATTTTAAATTTATTAACAAAATAATAGAAGGTGTTTGAGAATTGAAATTTTTTAATGAAAATTTTTATGAAATAATTTTTTAAGTAATTTTAGATGGAAATTTTTATGAATAATTTTTCAATGGTAATTTTTAATAAAATTTTTATGAAATATTTTTCAATGAAAATTTTAAATGAAAACTTTTATGAAATATTTTTCAATGACAATTTTAGAAAAAATTTTTTGAAATAATTTTAGATGGAAATTATGTAAATTAAGGGATACATTTTTAAATTAAAGTAATCAATGGTCTATATTTTAAACTTCTATATTCGGTAAACAAGGACTAAATTAAGTAAATAAAGGGTTAAATTAAAGAAAATTATGACTAAGTTAATTAGATTTAAAGAATAATTACCTTTTCATTTAACACTACAGTGTTAATTTTTACCATTTTAAAATAATATTTTTTATCAAAGTTCTTATCTTGATTTATTTAATTTTAATTGAATGTAATGACAAAATAGAGCGTGTTGTCTTCAATTTTAATGAATTAATTTGAAAGATTATTTAGATAAATTTTGGTGTTTAAGGTATTCATTAGTAATTATTTTTTTTTTAGAGTTGATGGTTTTTGTGAATTTTTATCATTTTCGTGAATTTCATGTGGATTGAATGAATATTTAAAAATTTTAAGTTAGTTCTAAGATAAATTTAATTAATTTCTTGATAATTGGATGCATTTTAATTGATTGGTTTTTTTTTAAATAAAAATTATTTTTAATGACAGTCAGGTTAATAATCATGTGATAGGATATAACTTTGTAATAATATTTTTTTTTCATATTTCTAAGAATTTCATGTTGATTTATTAAAAAATTTAAAGTTTTAATGATGATTTTAATTGAATTTCTTGATAATTTGTTAAATTTTAAATAAAAATTAATTTTTTTTAATGACTGTTATGTTAATAATTAAGTAATTGGTTTAATTTTAGATGACTTTGTAATGCATTTGACTAAATAATTTTTTTTTCAATAATTTTCTAAGAATATTTACACATTGATGAACTTTTTTAAGAAACCAGTTAACCTTATCAAGAACTTTAAATTTACTTGATAATTTACAGAAATAATATACAAAATTTAATTTACAGAAATAATTTACAAAATAATATACAGAAATTTATGATTAAGTTTGCTTTTATGAACAATCAATATATATCATCTCTAGTTAGGTATTTGATAGGTGAAATATTTGTAGTAAATAATAAGTTTATTATGTCTTTGTTACATAACTCGACTTTAACGTCAAAATGTGTTTTTAAAATAAATTTTAATTTTAAAATACCGCAACGTAATATATTTTTTCCCTACCCTTCCTTGATTTTGATTGGTTAGAATTTGTTCCTATAAACAATAATAATCTATAAACAATAATCAATCATTATTCACATTTAACAAATAATTAACCTTTAAAAATGAATTCTTTAATAGAAAACGTTATGAATGTTCGAGAAAAAATTCAGGAATTTGGTAAATTTTAATTAATTTATTAATTAATTTATTAATTAATTTATTAATTAATTTAGATAATATTAATGAAGACAATTTAAAATCGAAGATTAAAGGAAATTTGAAAAGAAAAAGTAAACATAATTTTAAATTTATTGATTTAATTAATTAATAATTTAGGTAATATGAATAAAGAGAAAAATGATGTCAATGTGTCAATAAATCGAAATGAAAATTTACAATGTAAGTATTGATTACTTTTTTATATAATTTAAAGGAAATTTAATATAATTTTTTATTTAATTAAATGTTAATATTTTTAATTTAGTAAATTTTTATTTTTTAGTAAATAAAATTTGTAAATTTTTGCGTAAACAATTATTAAAAAATTTCATTTAAATTATATATATATTTTTTTTATTAAATTTTTATTTTATAGGTATACTTTATCCAAATTATTGTTCATCGAAAGAACATGATAATAATTGCCATTCTATAATGGAGAATTATTACACGAAAAAATATTATAATAAAACATATTTTATATGTCCCGTATGTAAGACTAGTGACCATGTAACATATAGCGTTTTTTATAATAAACATAAAAATCATTTAGATAGGTTTAATTTTAAAAAAGATAGTGTTTTTAAAAGACCCTCAACTATAGAAAAAAATAATACAAATAAAAAAATTAAATTAGATACTTCTTCTTTTGAATCCCAGGTCGGATTAGAGGTTGAATCCCAGGCTGGATTGTCTTTTGTTGAATCCAATGATGGATTGGTTGTTGAATCCCAGGACGGATTGTCTTTTGTTGAATCCCAGGTCGGATTGCCTTTTGTTGAATCCCAGGTCGGATTGCCTTTTGTTGAATCCCAGGTCGGATTATTCAATTCCTTTGATTCTTGGGATGGATTAAATATAATACAAATAGGGGGTAATGTTCCCATAATACAAAAAGATCTAAGGGGTACCCATCAAATATTAAGTTTAAATACTAGCGACTTAAATATAAAGGAAATAATATTTCCAGAACAATTAATTATAAAATTGAGAGATATTATTAACGAATTAGGCTCCGTCAAAATTCAATTCGGAATAACTATCGAATTTGAAAAAGATGGGGAAATAAAGGTTAATAATATCTCCAATTACGCAAAACCTTTAACTGCATCATTTTTTGATGAAGGTATTAGGGAACTAAATGAGAAAATAACTAATGTTACAGAGTTAGGAAGTAGTTGGATTATAAAAAAAATAACAGAAATTCACTTCACTATAACAAAAATAAGTAGGTTAAGTAGATTAAGTGGTAAGAGTTTCATTGAACTACCTACTTGTCTAAAAAATAAATATTGTTTAATTAATATAAAAAACACCGATGATTCGTGTTTTTTATATAGCATTTTAGCTATTTTAAAATATGATGAGGTTGTTAGACAATATAGAAATAGGACATCAAGTTATAATTTATCAGACTTAATATATAATCCATTAGATTTACCCATGAAATTAAAAGACATTAGAAAATTTGAGGCCAAAAATCCCGGCTTAATAATTAATGTTTTTTCTTATGACAATAGCAAACAATTAACAGATAATTACGTTTTAAAACATCCACATTTAGACATTATACATCGTTCCAAAGTTTTAAATGGAACTGTAATTAATTTACTATTATTAAATAAAGGAAACAATTTCCATTACGTAGCTATAAGTAATTTAAATAGGTTACTGAATTGCCACATAAACACTAGTTGTCCTACACGCATACAATCATTATGGTGCCATCGGTGTTTGAATGGTTTTAAAAATAGAAACGCACTGGAAAAACATGAAATATTATGCAAACGTAATCAATTAGGAACAACTCTTTATACTTTCCCTCAAAATAAATTCTTACAGTTTACTGACTGGTCGAAAACAGTAACTCCTCCTTTTGTAGTTTATGCCGATTTTGAGTCTATTTTACCTTGTGATAATCTTCATTTCCAACGACACATGCCAATATCTGCTGGTCTTTTACTAGTAAATAACTTTGACGGATCTAAATCATATCAACAATTCATAGGTTTAGATTGCGTCGAGAGTTTTTTAAGTGCTATAGAGGATATAGCATTAAATAAGGTTCTTCCTTTTTATTATAAAATGGGTAGGAAACCAATGATTAAATTAACGAAAATTGAGCAACAACAATTTCTTAGTGCTTCCGTTTGCTATCTTTGTTTGAAATCTATCGTCGATCCTGTTAGAGATCACGATCATTTTACGGGGAAATACTTGGGTGCAGCTTGTAGCACTTGTAACATAAATAGGAAAATAAATAAAATTTTGCCTATCGTATTTCACAACTTGAAGGGATACGATATGCATCATATACTTAAATATGGATTAAATAAATTTAAAAATTGGAATTTAGGATGCATTCCAATAACGACTGAAAAATTTATTTCTTTGATTGCTCATTTAGGCAAAATTAGCTTAAGATTCATTGATTCTTATCAATTTGTCAATGATTCTTTAGCTAAAGCAGTCAAAACTTTAAATTCTTTGCCTTTTACTAATTCTGCTTTTTCTGGTACTATAGTTTCTGAAAAAGGAATCTTCCCTTATAATTTCGCCACTTCTTTAGATATTCTCCAAACTACTTATGAATTACCACCAATCTGGGAAGGTGTCACTGAGCTTGAGTATGAAAAAGCTCAGGAGATTTGGGTAGAAACTAATTGCGTAACTTTATTAGATTATATGATGATCTACCTAAAACTTGATTGTTTTCTTTTGGCTGATTTCTTTCATCAGTTTAGGTTGAAATCCATTGCTCACAATAGATTGGAACCATTGAATTATTTCGGAATTCCAGGTATGTCTTGGTCTTCTGCATTAATGTCTTTAAATGAACCAATTGAGCTCATAACTGAAAACGAAATGTTTAGCTTTTATGAGGGTGGAATAAGAGGCGGTCTTACTTTTGTGAATAAGCATTACGTAAAAACCGACGAGAACACAGAGTTACTATATATAGATATTAATAATCTTTATGGTTGGGCTTTAAGTCAATCATTACCTTGTGGTGAATTTAGTTGGGTTCTTGATGGATTTGATAAAATAATGGATGAATGTAGGAATTTAAATCTTGAATCTTTGTCTTATGGATACACTCTTGAAGTTGATCTTGTAATTCCTTCTGAGCTTCATGATAAGTTGGATGATTTCCCTGTTGCTGCTGAAAAAATGAAACCTGCTGGGTCTAAGGTTGAAAAATTATTATTAACTCATCTTCCAAAATCTAATTATGTTATTCATTGGAGATTATTAAAATTATATTTGGAACTTGGTGTTAAAGTAACACGTGTAAATAGGGGTGTAAGATTTAAGCAATCTCCAATTTTTAAAAAATATATAGATACAAATACAGAATTAAGGTCAAAAAGCATAAATAACTTAGATAAAAATTATTATAAATTACTAAATAACAGTTTATACGGCAAAACAGTTGAAAATTTAAAGAGAAGAATGAATCTTCGTCTTTGTACAACTGCCGATAAATTAGTTAAATATTCTTCGAAGCCAACTTTTAAAAAATCTATTAAAATAGACGATAATTTAATCGCGGCATTATTGAATTCAGATTCTATATGTTTAGATAGACCAAGTTACATTGGTCAATCTGTACTTGATCTATCTAAACTTAGAATGTATGAATTGCAATATAAGGATCTGGAATCATTTCGCAATGAGTTTAATTGTAAAATTAATATCGTTGCAGGTGATACAGATTCTTTTTTCCTCGAAGTCATTAACTGTAAACTCGAGGTTCTTTTACCTGCAATGATTCGAGATAATTTATTAGATACTTCCAATTACAATAGTTGTCATTCCTTATATAGTAAGAACCTTGATTCAGTCATTGGAAAGTTCAAAGACGAGAATAAAGGTCTTAAATATAAGGAATGGGTTTTTCTTAGACCAAAATGTTATAGCTTGTTGGGTGATGAGGAAACAAAAAAGGCTAAAGGTGTAACATTGAAAGATAGTGACATAAAACATCAGTCATACCTGGATTGTTATAACACTAACCAGATTTTTTCGGTTCCTCAGACTAAAATAACAAGCAAAAATCATCAAATTTTTACAATTAAAAACACAAAAATAGCACTTACTAACAAAGATGACAAAAGGGTTTGGGTGGGGAAAAATACTAGTCTTGCATATGGGCATGTAAGATTAAATGAATTAAATATTGGAGAAATTGTTGAAGAAGAATTTGATGAAAATGTTGGAGAAGATGAGGAAGAATTTAATGAAGATTTTGGAGAAGATGAGCAAGAATTAAATGAAGATTTTGGAGAAGATGACATCGATATCGATGACGTTATTTTGTCCGATGAGGACTAATTTTATTAAATAAAAGTTTATATCTATACATTTGTTATTTGTTTGGTAAATGTTTATGTTTGTTATGTGTCTAGTTCATTTTTATGTGTTTAGTTAATGTTTATATGTTTTGTTATGTGTCTAGTTATTTTTATTTGTTTAGTTAATTTTTATGTGTTGTATAGTATTTGGTTGATATATTATTACTAATATTATTATTATTATTATTATTATTAAAAAAAAAATATTCTATTAAAATTTCCATTAAAAATTATCATTGAAAAATATTTCATAAAAATTTTCATTAAAAATTATCTTAAAAATTATTCCATAAAAAATTTCCATCTAAAATTACTTAAAAAATTATTTCATAAAAAATTTCATTAAAAAATTTCAATTCTCAAACACCTTCTATTATTTTGTTAATAAATTTAAAATCTTACTTTAATTTACTTATTTAACTTTAATTTAAAATATTTTTACCATTGATTACTTAATTTTAAAATTTGGACCTTAATTAACTTTAATTTAATTTTTTAGAACCTTAATTTAGTTATTTGTGCCCATTCATTACTTTAATTTAATTTTTTAGGACCTTAATTTACTTTATTTTAATTTTTTTTAGAACCATTATTTACTTAATTTAAAAATTTGAACCATAATTTACTTAGTTGAGCCCTTAATTAACTTTAATTTTAAATTTTGAACAATTATTTACTTTAATTTAATATTTTAGAACCTAAATTTACTTTAATTTAATTTTTTGACCCATAATTTACTGTAATTTAATTTTTAGAACCTTAATTTACTTTAATTTTAAAATTTGGACCATAATTTACTTTATTTCAAAAAAAATCTGAACCCTGATTTACTTAAATTTTTTAGACCCATCATTTACTTTATTTTTAAATTTTAGACCCATAATTTGCTTTATTTTAAAAATTTACTATGCGTTTTTAATGTAAACCACCTTTTCTATTGAAATTCTCATGACCAAGAAGATCCCCTCACTATAGTGTGAAAAATCCATGCTTTTTTATTGAAGACTACCTTTTTCTATTGAAATTCTCAGGACCAAGGAGACCCACCCAAATAATATTTATCCTTGGCTTGTTTATTGAAAAAAAAATTTTGTATTTAAAATCCCAGAAAACATTGGGCATTACGGCAACAATTATGTAATCAAAAAATGTCTACGGAAAAAGTTATGCAATCAAAAGTTTGCAACATTTTTTACCCCCCCCCCTATTGTTCCCGTAGGCTACTATCTACCTACTATAATGGACCATTTCAAATTATTAGTCGAAGCCCAGACCTCAAAACTTTCGAAATTCAACTTCCGACAAGAAACCTTCGTGTTTCGGTAAACAAGTTAAAACCAATAACAAATCACTCCTTGATCTAGGTGGAGGGCTATGTAGTCAAACCAATTAAATCAATATAAATATTAAATTAATATTTATATTAATAATAACATATTTAAAAACTTTGTTTTAATATGTTATTAAGTTAAGAAAAATAGAATTTGAAAAAGTCGTCTTACTTCTATCTTATTAATAATAATGCAAATTAATGTAGAAGACAACACTTGTTTTGTAATTACTAGCAGCAATTGAATCTTCCACTGATCAAATACAAGCTGGGGAAATAGTAAAAAACTTTATCTATTGGATGCGGTACTTTTAATAAAAGAAGCATGGAATAACGCTATAATAATAACTATATTATAACTATATTATCCAACTGATTTAAACAGTCCCAAGCTGCAACATTGTTATTTGTTAAAAACATTTGTATATTTTTAAAAGATTCTAAAGCAATATTGTTGGTTATAGTTGTTGCAGTTGATTCTATCATCACTTGCCACATTATTATTTTTATTTTGCTTTTTTTGCTCCACGATGGATTTTACAATCATTTGATCATTCAAAGGTTCTGAACATTCTGAACATTCCATTTCCAAATATTCATTAAAATCAAAATCGAGTTCATTTATATACAAAGCAAGTTCGTCGCTTTCAATTAAATCTGGAGCATTATTACAAAATTTTGCCTTTTTGAAACAATTTTGTACGGTTATGCTGGTAACGTTATTCCATGCTTCTTTTATTAAAAGTACCGCATCCAAAAAGCAAAATGAAAATAATAATGTGGCAAGTGATGATAGCGACAATGAAACAGAATCAACTGTATCAACTATAACCAACAATATTGCTTTAGAATCTTTTAAAAATATATAAATGTTTTTAACAAATAATAATGTTGCAGCTTGGGACTGTTTAAATCAGTTGGATAAAATAGTTCAACACACTATATTAAAAAATGCAACCAAAACACGTCAATTAACATTAGAAAAATGGTTCAAATAAATTTGCGAGCGTATATATATTAATATATGTATATGTAAAAATAAATGAATTAATACTAGTCAATATATTGGATGTATATTAAAAATTAAATTATTACTAATTAGTCAATATAATGTCTTTCTTTCATAAATAAATTCTCTATTGAAATAAAATTTCGGTTATTGTCATGAATAATGATAATAACCGAGTTTTCGGTTAATGTCACGACCCGCTTAATATCATGATTTTTTTGGAATCGTAAGTATGATATTAAGCAGCTTCGCCTGTTATAATAATAATAATAATAATAATATTAATAATAATAATAATCCAAGCCATTTAAAGAAGTTATAATCTAGGAAAACAAATATTTATTCTAATAAACAAGTTATACATAAAAAAATCGATGAAATGTGTTTTGAGATTGCACTAACGAAATAAATCTGACAGCATATGCATTCATCGAATAAAATAAATAATACAGCGAATATAAATATAAATATAATAAGGCCATTAAAAACTCGAGCTTGAACAAAATTTAAGAAAATAAATTTCTTAAATCGTTTATAAAATTTTATTATTTGTTCGAATAAAAACAGTTCCATCAGATCTACCAAAAAACACTTCGCTTGCCATGCCGATAAAGAGGCCAGTTTCGACCATGCCTAAAATGATATAAGAAGATATTCTCACATAACTGTAGCATTCAAAATAAATATCAAAGCCAAATATAAATTATTATAATTTTTATTATTATTAATTTTATTTTTTATTATTATTTTTATTATTTTTTTATTATTTTTATTTATTATTATTATTATAATTATTATTTATTATCATTATTATTATTATTATTATTATTATTATTATTATTATTATTATTATTATTATTATTGTTATTATTATTATTATTATTATTATTATTATTATTATTATTATTATTAATTATTATTATCATTATTATTATTATTATTATTATTATTATTATTATTATCATTATCATTATCATTATTAATATTATTATTATTATTATTATTATTATTATTATTATTATTATTATTATTATTATTATTATTATTATTATTATTATTATTATTATTATTATTATTATTATTATTATTATTATTATTATTATTATTATTATTATTATTATTATTATTATTATTATTATTATTTATTATCATTATTATTATTAATTATTATAATTATTATTATTATTGTAATTTACACATTGAAAGTGAATGTTATTCATATGTAAATCAATCTGATGTGGAACTGATCTGCGAGGTGTTTAAATAAATATAAAAAATTATATAATCGATTCCGTCAAACAAATGGGGTAAAATAAATGAAATAAAACAAACCAGGAATCATGTGCAAATCTATATCGATTGCCATCCAATTATTTGATTGGCCAGCCTCGAATTTCCAATCGAGAATAAAATTCCCATTATCTGTCACTACAGGTCCCTGAAAATTATCACAAGTAAATTTTCACATTTGATCAAGCAAATAATAAATTTTCAAATAAATAAAACATTTAACATCAACCATTTTGTTAGCAGCTTGACGTAAGACAGCCTCTCCTCCGAATTTCGTTTTAATTGCATTTTGAATTATCTTATATGCTAATGGAATCACTTCTATTGGGATTCCACGTTTCCAATTGTCACCCAATTCTTTCGAATCTTTACTATTTTCATGTAATATTAAGTCATAAATATAACATAGTCAATATTTATAAACCTATCGTCAGCAATTATTATCAATTTTTTAGTGCAGAAAGCAATAATTTTCTCTTGTAAATGACAGCCTCCTCCACCTTTGATCAACGTTAAATTTTTATCAACCTCGTCAGCTCCATCAAATGCAATATCAAGCTGATAATTTAGATATAAATTTTATATGAACAAATATTTTGAAAATTTACTTCGTAATTTTCTTCCAATGATATTAAAGGTAGTTTATACTCCAAAATTAACAATTTAGCCTACAAAATGACATTTATTTAATATAAAAAATTAAAGATGCTTGAAATGATGTGGGTGCACAAGAAACATTTAGTTGCTCATCAATAACTTTATGAGCTAAATTTATATTAAAATTTTTGATTTCAAATTAAATATGTAATACCCAATCGTTCTACAGCAAATGTAATAGTAGATCCACTGCCAATACCTATCTTCTGGCCATTCTAAAAAATTTTAATTGTAATCTTATTTTATTATTAAATTACTTGCACATATTTATCAATAGCTAAATAAGCCGCTGCCTTTTTACCTATTTCTTTCAAGGACATTATAAAATATTAATTTAAGATCATTATTAAAACAATAATGACTTAATATTCTAAATTTCATGATTTTTTGTTAACAAATAACGAAGTTCTCAAAACTTTTACAAAAAGTTATTTAAATTAAATACTAAAAATTAAATTGATTTTTGTGAATACCCTTGTCAATTTCTGTTATAAACCACATTATTAATGTCAATGTTTCAATAAATATGTAAATAAATAAATAACAGTTCATATAAATTAATTAAGAGTAGTGTCTAAAATGGGAACACCGGCTCACCCCACCCAACTGAAAAATCAAAACATAAAAAAATCTAAAAATTAAAATTTTAAAAAAATAAAAAATGCAAACATTGAAACTTTAAAAAATTAAAAAATTTCGATACTTAGATTTTTCAATGTTTAGATTTTTCAATTAGGTGGGGTAAGCAGGTGTTCCCATTTTAGACACTAGTATACTACAACATAAAAATTAAAAAATCTAAAAAATAAAAAATAAAAAATTGATGGGTATTGGCAAACTTTTGAATACTCAAAAATATGTTTATTAAAAATTGAAAATTCTAAAATTCTAAAAATTGAAAATTCCAAAAATTGAAAAATCTAAAAATTGAAAAATCTAAAAATCTAAAAATCTAAAAATCTAAAAATCTAAAAATCTAAAAATCTAAAAATCTAAAAATCTAAAAATCTAAAAATCTAAAAATTTAAAAATTTTTAAATTGATGGGTATTGGCAAACTTTTGAATACTCAAGAATATGTTTATCAAAAATTATGAATAGTAAAATTTCTCTCTTTCTAAACAAAATTTGTAACTCATGTATTCTATAGAATTGGAATTCTGTAGAATTGGAATTCTAAAAATTAAAAAATTTAAATCAGTGAAAAAATATTTTTTAAAAAGATGGGAACTTTGAGAAATTTGGTTACTCAAAATTATTTTTGTAATATGTTTAATATAAACTTCAAAACAAAGACAGCATTAATATCTCATGAAAAATCAAAGAATCATTTAATCAAGGGAAATCTTTTAGATCAGTGCTTCTCAAACTTTTGGATGTGGCGTACCGGCAGATGTTTTTTTATTCGACAGGGACCGACTAGCCAATCTAGCTATCGCAAGAGGGAAATGGGAAAAAAAGCGACGACTAATCATGATGACATGAAGTCTTATTCAATTTAAGATCACTAATCATTGTCATGCAAGTCTTCAGATGCAAGTCTTCAGATGTGTGACATAGAGTAAAATATCAGTCAAATCTTTTAATAAAGTGCATACAATAACTGTTTCCAATTAAATTACTACCATGCTGTATTCTTATTAGATAAATAAACAAAAAATATCAGTCACATGACCCACCTGTTTCTCATGGCATGTAATTTTACATTTGTTTATTTTCCTTTGAAAATCTCTTCGCGTACCGGCAGACTATTGCTTGCGTACCGGCACCGGTACGCGTACCACACTTTGAGTAGCACTGTTTTAGATGATACCAACTCTAAAATTTGTAACAAGTGTAATGAGAGATATTTATTCACAGGGTTTGATAAACATTATAGAAATTGTATTGGAATTAAAAGAATTAGAGAAACATTTTTTTGTTTAATTTGCCATAAAAAATTCAAAACTAAATTTGAATTAAAAAAACATGCTAGAGAATATGGTGAACAAAGTGAACAAGGAGATGATTGGGATGAATTTAATCACAATGATATATTTGGTTCTGAAGAAGTTGCTACATGCTCAATTTCATCATATATTAAAAATCACTCAAAAGAGATAAAAGATTCAATGGAGGAATATATAAAAAGAATCAAATTTAAAAGGTTCAATATTATAAAATTCAAGATTACAGTTAGTACAAGATATTGGAGGGGAAATGAATCAAATCAAAACTTTTTAAATTCAGCAATTGAAACCAACTATAAATATTTATTTTCAATGACTGGATTCAAAAGAATTATTAAAGATGTAAAAAAAAATTTCCAAAAAAATCAAGAATATCGTGAACAAGAATTAGGAGAATCAAATTTAATTTTCTATTCTTTCCAAAGTATTGAAATAAATTATTGAAATAGAAGTTCACCAATTCCTAGATCTTATATTCCAACACAATTTATTTCTAAATATATTATAAATGTTAAAAATAAAGATAACAAATGTTTCCTATGGTCAATTTTATCAGCCCTACATCCACAACAACACAACTCTGAGCGAGTATCTAAATATCGACAATATGAAGATAAAATAATATTTTGGGAAGATTTTGAACATCCAATGAAAATAGAACACATGTCGAAATTTGAAAAGTTGAATAATCTTAGAATTAATATTTATGAATTAGATGGGGAGAAAATTATACCAATTTATATTTCAAAACAAACAATTTCTGAAAAATTAGTCTACTAATATTAGAAAAGGGTGAAATTTCTCATTATGTTTGAATAAAAAATTTTCAAGGTTTTATGAGATCTCAATCATCAACCTCTCATAGAGTTAGAGGACACACCTGTGAAAGATGTTTATATTATTCAACTTCTAAAAAATTTAAAAATTTAACATGAAAGATTATGTCAACAAAACGAACCAGCACTAATTAAAATGCCAAACAATCCCGAGATGAAATTTAAACACTATTCAAATTTATTACAATCTCTTGTTGTAATTTATGGAAATTTTGAAGCTATTAATTTAGAACGAGATTTGGAGAAAGAATATATGAATGTTATAGAAAATGGTTTACTAGAATCTTGGTTTGAGTATAGATTGGATCAATTGAATCAAATGAATCGTTTGGATCAAACGAACCAATTGGATAAGATGCAAAATTTTCTCAAACCCAACAAGTTCCATCAGCATATCATCTATTTATTGCGAGTAATAATCCCAAAATAATTAAATCATTTGAAATATCACATCGAGGAATTTCAACACAAGATACTTTAGATCATTTTGTTGAAAGTATAAATTCCTTGGAACATTTATTATTTGAAAAATTACAAAAGAATTATCCAATACATTTTTCAACACATCAACAAATTGAATATCGAAATTCTAAAATTTGTTGGATGTGTAATCAAGATTTAGATGGTGATATAGTTCCTGATCATGATCATTTTTAAAAAAAAATAATTATAGAGGTGCAGCACATAATTCATGTAATTTAAATTGCAAAAAACCAAAATTTATACCAATCATATTTCATAATTTACTTGGATATGATGTGCACTTGTTTAAAAAACATTTGGCACTCAATGCAAAAAATAGTTTCAAAGTTATTGGGTTAACAAAAGAAAAATATAAATGTGCAGAATATGGTTGTTTGAAATTTATAGATTCACTAAATTTTTTTAGTGAAGGATTAGATTCAATTACAAAAAGAATGAGATTTGATCAAGATTTTAAATATACCACAGAGCATGTTTTAATTAAATATAATATTCCAATGGAAGAATATCAAACTTGTTTAGCTAAAGGAATATATACATATGATTACATGGATTCATTTGATAAACATCTCGAAACAGAATTACCACCTCATGAGGAATTTTATTCAGTATTAAATCAATCAACAACATCAGAACAAGAGGATTCAAGAGCTAGAAAAATGTTTATTTAACTGTGAAAATATTGGTGAGTACACAGATGTATACCTAAGTTTGGATGTTTATATTCTAGCAGATTGTTTCGAAAATTTTATAAAAAGATTTCCATTAAAACCTTACAACTACATAACTTTACCATCATTAGCTTGGGGTATATTATTACATGGTATGAAATCTTCAATTGAATTATTTCAAGATGTTAACATGTTTAACATAGTAAAAAATAATATTCGTGGAGGTATTAGTTCTGTAATGGGTGAAAGATATATCACCACAATGAATTATAAACATATTTACAAAACTTTAGGACAAGAACCAGTTATAGAAATTCAAAATGAGCAAGAATATGAGGTAATAAAAGAATGTTTAAATAATCAATGTGAAATTTTATACATTGATGCAACAGCTTTATATTCTGGAATCATGACTCAATATTTACCATTTGAATCCTTTGAATGGCCAGAACCAACAAATGAATTAATCAATAATATATTAGAAACTCCGAAAGATTCTAATGTTGGATATTTCCTAGAAGTTGATTTTGAATATCCAAATAATATAAAAAACAAAACAAAATACTTTCCATTTGGACCAATAAAAAGAAAAATAGATTCAAGTGAATTAGCCCCATGGCAAAAAAAATCAAGTAAACATACTAGCACAAAATTATTATGTGATCAGACCAACAAAGAAAATTATCTTGTACATTATAGACTCGCACAATTTTATATTCAACATGGAATGAAGCTTACCAAAGTTCTTAATATAATAAGTTTTAAACAAAAACCCTTTATGAAAAATTACATTGAAAACAACATCAAAATGAGAAATGAAAGTAAAAGGGTTGGTGATGCATTTGGGGATACAATGTATAAATTATTAAATAATTCAGTCTTTGGAAAAACAATGGAAAATATTGATAAATATACAAAGATACAATTACTAACAAATAATCAAAAAGATTTACAAAAATATAATCGAATTATTTCGAAACCAACATTTAAAAATGCACAAATATTTTCAAGTAATTTAATTACAGTGGAAATTGGAAATTATGAAAAAACATACAACAAACCAATATATATTGGATTCACAATTCTCGATTTATCAAAACTTCAAATGTATGAAACCACCTCAACTTTTTTCTTTTGATAATTATTCTCAATTTCTAAATTTTCAACCTTTTCATCTAAATCACCAATTTCCTCACTCATTATTTCAAATAATTTAGTTGTTGCTGGAATTAAAACCATAAGTTGTTCACCCTTTAAAGCCTGTTTTTAAAGATTGTTTCTTGTAATTTTTTAAATATTCCAATGATTGTTGTTTAACTTTAGGATCATTCTTTGCAAAATTTAAAACACCTTCAATTTCCATTTTTTTAAATATTTTTAAATATTTTTCCAAAATTTTAATATTTACAAGGTTATTTTTTACAATTTAATATTTTATCCAAATATTCCTCATCAACTTGTTCAACTTTTTCATCTTGATTAATTTTAAATCCACCATACGCAACTGGATCACATGTATGTTTATTGAATTTATTCAAAGATTTAAATATTTGATTACAACAATTACAAATAAATGTTTTACCTGGTATAGTATTTGATTCAATAGTTTTACCAGGTTTACCAGTTGATTCAATTGGTTCAATTGGTTCAATAGGTTTAATTGGTTTAATAGGTTTCATTTTTTTACACCTAGGTTTTTTTAGTGGAACTCTATGTCTATAAGGTGAAGTCATTTCTAAATCAAGTCGAATTCTTTCAATAGTAGAAACTGAAGTTCCAATTAATTTACAAATTTGTGGTGGTTTTAATTTAGGATTTTCACTTTTAATTTTTGTGATTTGTACAACTTTATCTTATAATATAAATATATTTAATTTATCAACCAAACTTATTTTATCCATTCTATTTAAAAATTCATCAGTTGTAATTTTATATTATGAAAAATTTGGTTTATTAAAACTTGGTTTTAAATATTCTTTAACCATTTCTCTCGATCATCCTTTTTCGAATATCTCACATTTGCATTTTTTAACTTGATCTTTTTGTGGCATAGTCAGCACTCTGGTTCTTCTGGTCGCCTGCCTTCTTCTTTTTCATCTTTCTGCTTGTACTGTCCTCTTCTCCGTGGATCCTGATAGACCACTCTTACATAAGATTTCATAGCGTTTATCTGATCTATCTGTTGGTGGTCCACTTTATCCATCAGAATTAATGTTTCCTTTATCTCCTCTCTGCTTTTTATCTTCCGCAATATTACTTCTTTCTCAACTTCTTTATTCTCAGCACATACTATCAACATTTTTGCTATTATTTTCTCTTTGGTGAATTCTTTATTCTCAAACAACCTGTCGACAAGGTCCTCCACTTTTTTAAAATATGTTTCAATCTCTTCGCCTCTTCTTTTATAATTCAATAAACTTTCCATATCCTTTATTACGTCTCTTTCGTAATCAAATGCCATTCGAAACCTGGCTTGAAATCCTTCTGCTTTCTTAACTGTTTTTGCATATTTCTCCAATAGATCCTCATCGATCATGCATACAGTCAATCTTTCCTGTTCTTTTTTATTGATGCCTTAAGCATCGAAATAAATCTCGCATCTTCTAATGAATTTTTCCAAGTTATCACCTTGGCAAAACACCTTTGGCAACAATCTTTCAGTAATCGCGTCGGTGTTTACCGCTGCCACCATATTAGAATTTTCATCCGTTAGAACATTAATATCTGTTTTCAAATCACTAAATAATTCAGTTAGATATCTTTTGTTTTAATAATTGAACTTGTCGGTTTTTGTGAATTAAATAAAACTTGTTATTTATAAATCCTTTGATTAAATATAAATTGTTGGTTTCAAGATTTTTGCATAGAAATTTAAAGATGGATTTAAACATGAATTTAACTGGCGACCACGCCGAAAATCAAAACATCAACGCCATTTCGAAATTGACAAAATCGCTAATGGAATGCCTACCGAAATCATGCCAAGACATGCTCACACTGAACATCAGACGATATGATGGACGAGGTTTAAAAGAAGCCGAAGAATGGATCAGGGATATAGAAGAATGGCTGCTGACAAATGGACAGCGATTGACAAGCACTTTCAATGTGTTATTGGTGGCAGAAGCAAAGACATTGTGGGGAAACGTCAGAAACAACAGATGTGAAAGCCAAAGCGTGGTTCTTACATACGTTCACAATTACAAAATCAATAATTGACAAAATCAGAGAATTGGTAGCTATGGAACAGGAAGATAATGAAAGGTTTGCAGCTTTTGAGATACGGCTAAGGAAAGCTTTAGCTGAAGTTGTAAATTCAGGACGATCAGAAGATATTGTTCAAAACCTCATCGAGAATAAAGCACGCGATGCGAGACTGCGGGAGAGCAGATGAGAATTCAAAAGAATACCCAAGATCCCATGCCTACATCACCACAAAGAAGACTATAAGAAGAGTCATTTAGTCACCACAGATCAAGAAGAGACAAACATCCTATACGCGGACCAATACAATACGAATGAAATAACCTTGGTCGTCGAGAACAA
The DNA here is from genome assembly GCA_959609185.1 of Schmidtea polychroa. Lineage (NCBI taxonomy): Eukaryota > Metazoa > Platyhelminthes > Tricladida > Dugesiidae > Schmidtea > Schmidtea polychroa. Next base: position 33,242 of record CAUHTR010002769.1, on the reverse strand, counting down.
TCTCCAAGAAAACAATTCTTGAGAAATTCGAGAATCCCGAATAGTTCAGAAAGAAACCTGCCAACAATATCCATGAAGAATATAGCAAAGAGGCTGTATAACGAAAGTAGAGGACTACCACAAGCATTGATCCCAAAATTAACGGTATGTGATTGTTTTTGCTGTGGCGAAAGGGACACAGAAGGTAGGAGTGTCCATTTGGTAATAAATGTCTGATATGTGGCAAGGAAGTACACTGGTTCCGAAATTGTTTTTTGTTACTTACGGAAAGAGGTTCCACACCGATATCACAGAATAGCGTGCATAAAAGAAAAACATACAAAATCTGAAAGAAAAGATTACACCGAGAACAGCCAGAATTTCAGAAAACTGCTCACAGCGACATGGAAAATAAATACAATGTCCTTAAGAAATATACTATATTGAGAGAAGACGGGAAAAACATCAGCGACTCCATGGGTTTCATTTCGTCGGTGGAGTCAAGACAATAAATTGTGAAAGAAGAAATGAACGACGAAGAGACGAGGCAGAAGAAGAGATGTACCAGACGGAAGATGGAAGAAATTGGAGTAAAATAATGTTGAATAAGGCCGAAACAGAGATGTTATGGGAATCTGGAGCATCAGTAACAGTCATGAGCAAGAATTTGTGGGAAAAAATAGGCAAACCAGAATTTTAACATAGTATGATATTATTATGCGGAGTTTTTTCAACTGGAGGTAAAGGAGCAATGGGATACATGACTATACCGGCCACATGGAATCAGAAGACCAAAATAATCACAGTAGTAGTGGTAAATGAGATAAAACCCGAATTCATAGGGGGCATTGATACAATAAAAGAGTTTTGAGTACAGTTAGTGAAATTCAATAATATAGAAACGTCATTGATAAGCAAAATTTACACTGATGAAGAAAGAATAAATAAATCACTAGTGGNTCTTTGTTCCAGCGGTGACCATACCATCTACTTAAATGCGGTCTTAAATCTATTGCATTTCTTCGAATATATATTATCATTTCTAACATCTTGTGGCCGTGACAGCATTTGTCTCTTATTTTTCATTGAAGAATTCTCTCCACGTAAATGTTATGGAAAACATTTAGAAAGTTCAAAATCTCAACTCTGTAAATCGATATACATATATGATGAATCTATATTAAAATTTTCAAAATATGTAAATGTAGAACAGACATCAACAGTTGCAAGATATATTAACGGAAGCAGACCAAAATTCGTGTCTAAAAACAATCGAATAAAGAATTCTGATGGTATTAAAAACAGTATATATAAAGTGATATTAACTAAGCCTAAACTCATTCCTGAATTGAATCACTCTCAATACTTCATGTTCGATTGAAAAGTTCTCAGAAGATTTAACTAAATTACTGACGTTTTATGATCCCACTGAATATTTCAAATACTCACTGATTGGTTATTTCGTTACGCTATCTTAACAGTCCTTTATGGATAAACATTGTTCAAACGTATCTGCAAATTCTCTTCAAGTTGAATGGAAATATAATATATTAACAATCTCCGGTGATAATGACGAATAAAGATTGCTAATGATACAAGGATTCTTGACAAATTCCCAAGCTAGATTCTATTTGAAAGAAAGATCAACATGTCACAGAAAAAGGTGATCTAATGAAAGATATCATCTCCATACTGTGTCAGTAGGATTTACTCAAAAAAATGAATTAACATTTAGTATTCAAATGCAAAAGGATATCGGAAGTTTTATATGTGTTTTATCAGTTAACGGATATAAAGGAGGAATCGAATTAAGGCATCGGTAAGAGAATGTAACAGAATATACTTCATCAATATAAATACAAAATAACAGGCATTATAAATATGAATTAATAATTAGTGTAATGTAAATAATGAAATAGTGATCAATAATTTTAACTTGAAAGATTTCAATTTTTTTCTTCTGGCATCAATGTGACTTTACACATTTAAAGGGAATGACTCGATTGAATATAAATTTATTTATACAATTTGACTTTGAATTGGTTTTGAGAATCGATGCGTATTGCGCGATTGGATTAAAATTGGAAATCGTCATCTTTCTTCTCGGAATATTTTGTATAGGAATATATAACTTTCTAATTCTCAATTATTTAAACAAATAACATTTCTCATTTTTATTTTATACATTTTAAATAATTCAATATAAATAATTAATTTAAAATATACTTTTACAAATTTTACAATAAATGACCAGCACAACATACAAAAAAATTAAATTTCGTCGTAACCCAGTGAAGCCATTTTGCGCGTCTGCTGAGTCTACATTATCCGTATATATATATATATATATATATATTATGCCAATGTCTACAAATGTTACGGAATTATGTATAACGGTAAATATGTAAGTTGGCAAAATTAAAATAACTATATGTAAACAATATATAAACAATAAAAATATGTAAAACTTATTTAATTATTTTCATTTAATTTTGTCCAATCAAATTCATACCAAATAAAAATTATTAAAAATTTTTTTTATTTTAAACATTAAATTTAAGTTAATCAATAAAATATTAAAAATGATTCCTAATGAAAAATATAAATTTATTGCTAAAATCCAATCATCAATGAAAAGTTTTGTGTATATAGCTAAAAACAATTCAAAAGAAAATCTTAATCATGAAACTGTTGTTATTAAAAGTATTTATACATTTGATAATAATTTTTTTATTCTTGATAAAAAGTATCCTTTTCCAATACCAAAAGAAATGCATTTTATCAAACGAATTAATGATAAAAATCTTTGCCCAAAGATTTTAGATTTCTTCTACGGTGAAAATGAATTTGCAATTGTTATGGAAAATCTAAATGGAGATTGGAAGGAGCTGTACAATTTCCTTGATGAGGAATTACATACTGAACATGTAATTAGTAAAGTTGTGGAAAATATCATAAAGGGTCTAAAGAAATTAATTGAAAAGGGTGTTTATCATTTAGATGTAAAACTTGACAATATTATGATTAATAAAAACACATACCAAATTAAATTTATTGATTTCGAAAGTTCAATTTATGATAAAAAGCACAAAAATCAAACAAATAATACATTTGTTGGCACCGTTGGATTTGCGAGTTATGAAGCGATCAAGGAACTGACATACGATGTCAAGAAAAATATGGTATTTGAAATTGGATGTTTAATATATTCTTGTATTGAGCGTCGCATATTATTTAGTAATTATGAAGATTATGAAATAAATAAACAGATTTCTTATTATAAATGTTCAGAAATGGCTAGGACTTTAATAACGAAGTGTTTGGCTTACAACCCAGATGATAGAATTAAACTAGACAAAATTCTAAATCACAGTTGGTTTCACAAAACATCGTTAAAAGACAAGCTTTTAAAATTGATTTGTAAATAAATATTTGTTTTAATTAATTATATTTTTTATTTATAAACTTTTACTATCCTTATTTATTAACCTTTTATGGCTAAAGCCCCCCTCAAAATTTTAATTAAAATATAATTTAAATATTAAACATTTGGCTATTTCTGTTATCAGGATCTCTTGGAGTCATAAAAAAGGAACCATCAGTTTCGTTTGTAGTACTTCCATTTTCCATTGAGTTATCACGAATAATTCTTTCAATAAATCCATCATTGCACGTCACACAATTATATATGAACGTCCCTGTTGCATTGAATATCATAGTAATTATTTTTATTAATTTAAGTCATTAAAGAACCAAATCCGAATATCAATTTTATTAACAACAACTCGATAAAACTTCCAGAATTCGAAAACTCAAAATCGAGACGAATTCACAAAATCGATAGAAATCAAAACACAAAAACTGACTAATAATTTGACAATTGTCCGCGTCTGTGTGCGCACACAAATTAACTCCAAAAACAAGTAAGAAGCGCACACAGACGCGAGAACCGATAATTAACCATATAATTTAAGTATTAAACATTTAACAATTTATTTAACAAACAATTTCATCATTCCTTAACAACTCAATTAAACACACATTTTCCCTCCAAAAATCTTCATCAATATAACTTTGGAAATGCTTCCTTGCTCATCAATTTGAATTTACTTTTCGCCGCACTCTAAGAACATTCGATTGCATTCGTATGTACTCCGGTAACAGGATCCGGTAACGTATGGTCCTAATAACGCTAACGGTCCTAATACAACGGTCCTAATAACGCTAAATTCCTCGTGTAATTAGGACCTCAATACATCGAATTCGATCTAACCACATGTTGTATGTTGTATCAAAGGAAATAAGATGCTTCTTTTGCGGTTTTTCCCAACTTTTAAAAAATACGCGTTGGTTGTCACATCATATATACCAAATTGTTTTCTCTAAAATCTTTACACTTCATAAATTTGGATTCATCTATTATTTCATTATTATTTCATTTAAAATTGACTTAAAAAATATTCCATTTCTTTGTACAATTGTTTCTAAAAAAAATTGACTTAAAAAATATTTCATTAAAATTTTCATTAAAAAATTATTCCATTAAAATTTTCAATAAAAATTAACTTAAAAAATATTTTATTAAAAATTAATTTAAAAAATTATTTCATTAAAATTTCCATTTAAAATCAACTAAAAAATTATTTCATAAAAATTTCCATATAAAATTATCTTTGAAAATTATTTCATTAAAATTTTCATTAAAAATTAATTTAAAAAATTATTTCATTAAAATTTCCATTTAAAATCGACTTAAAAAATATTTCATTAAAATTTTCATTAAAAATTGACTTTTATGGCTGAAGGATAAATTCACTAAAAGTTTCCAAACTACTTCTCTGTTCTCTAAATGTAAGAAATCCTCTGCTAGATTACGCCTTAAATATGGAATTTTCACCAAAATACTTTTTCTTGATGAATGCTACAAACTTGAGATAAAATATAGAGACCACATCAAATATTTCACCTCGTCAAACCTCAAAGATACCTCCTCTGAAGTCCATTCAATTATTAGCCTAATATATGCCGAGAAGTGGTCTGAAATGAAATGCTAAGGTCACATAGTCAAAAATATTGATAACAGCAGCACCTCCAGTTTATTCCTCAAAATAGACATCCTTCCTGACCCGCAAATCATATTCCTAATTCGTGCTCGTAATAATATACTAAAATTAAATTATACATTCCGCAGGATAAAAACAAAAAAATCTACCCTTTGTAGACATTACCATGCACATTCTGAAACTCAAACAGAAGTAGTGGATATAAGACTCACACCCGCACGCCTACCATGACCTAAAGAACTACCAAACCCTTATTTTATAGTAAAAAAGACCTCTTTACCTTTCAATTTTATTCATCTTTTTCATTTTTTTCAAAAACAAATACCCAAAGCATTTCTCTATTAAACCTCAAAAATATAGGGAAAAATGGAGAAGAAATGGTGGCGCTATAATTTCATGAAGGCGGCGGGTGTGAGTCTTATATCCACTACTTATCTCTATTGTTTTGGCAAGTAGCTAGTTTGGCAAGCCGCCAGTTTGGCAAGCTGCCAGAATTGGTAAATCGTTGTTTGATGGATTATAAACAAATAAAAAATATAAAAATTTAAATAATCGATTCAAGTTCTTTAACTCTTTCCTTTAATTCTTTAATTTTATCTAGTCTTTTATCAGCAACTTTTACAACATTTATATAAAAATGTCGATACTTTTCATTTTCTATCATTAATTCCTTAATATATTCTAATGGATTTTCTTCTCTTCTTTTTATTCTTTTATATCTAACTTCATTCAATTCATTTTCCATTCTTTCATTCATTTTTAATAAATATATTTTTATTGATTTTTAATATATAAAAATGAATAATATAAATCTCAAAATTCAAGAAAAAAATAAATTAAATCTTGATTATAATAAAGAATTTACTCATGAAATCAAGAAAAATGATGTACTTAAAATCTCCCCAACTTCAGGATCTATTGCAAACTTAAATCGTAGGGGTGATATAGTTTTTCAATCTCTTCAAACATCAAACCCAATAGATATTTGTAATGCCAAATTATATTATAAAATTGAATTAGAAATTGAAGCAAACAAAGATATAACCCTAGAAAATAATTTCTTTCCAAATTTATTCTCCAACATGAGATTAAAACTAGGATCATCAGAAATTGAAACTGTTTTATATCCAGGAGTATATTCTACAATGTAAAATTTTATTTTAACTGATTGTGATTATAAAAATGAATATGGAGAATTAACAGGTTGGATTCCTGATACTAATCATGGAAATATTGATAATAAAAAAATAGAAGAAGTAAAAGATGATAAAGGAGTAGTCATTCGAGCTAAAGTTGATAAATCAAAAAATATTGGATATCGAAAAAGAGCTGAACTTTATAAATCTAAAAAATTTGAAGGTTATTTTGAATTAAAACACTTGTTCGGATTCCTTCAAAACTATAATCGCATACTTCATAATGTTTTTATAGAACTCATCTGTAATAGACTAGAAGGTGATAAAATATTATTCTATGGAGCTGCAGACACAACAGCTAAATTAAAATTATCAACACTTGAATTGCATATACCTGAATGGACATTAAACCCACATTCTGAAATCAAACTCCTTGAAAGATTAAATTCCAACAAGTCTATAAATGTAAATTATTTAAATAGAATCTGTAGTGAATTTAGTATGACAGAGGGTTCAACATACTAAATACTAGCATATTAAATTCTAAAGATAAACAAATTATGAATACTAAATTTAATACAATATATAATATAATAAATGAAATGATTACATCATTTAATAAAAGAATTTCAAATTTAGAGTCTCATGGAACACACATTAACACCACACATAGTATTAGAAAAAGAGCTGCTGAATTAGAACAGAATAAAACATTATTACCCCATACATATAAACATTTTATAGAACCAAGTTTAATAACAACAAACAGTAAAGAATGGGGTGTTTTTATGGTTGTAAAGATTATTGATCCTTATTTCTTTTTGTTTGATGATGATAATGAAAGAATGAAATGGTTTGTGAAATGTGATTATAATAGTAAGCTTGAAAAGAGTGATGTTATAATGACTAGTTATGATTTACCACACGGAGATTGGTATGTTAATACTCATTCACATGGACTACATAAAGTTAAAAGTAAGAATATTATTTTTAAAAGCACACTTGTACAATATATAGATTTAATATTTTATGAAAAAAAGGTTGATGTTGATGAAGTTCGTAAAGCATTGAGAGAATTGTATAAAGATATCCTCTCAACAAGAGTTTCTTTTGATATCCGAGTATTGGTACCAGATGGTGCTCAGAAGAATAAAGTCTTATTTTTTTAATTATTAAAATGGAAGAAGTAAGAGAAGAAAAAATTTACCCAGAATTGAGATCATCAGGATATTATTCTTCCAAGGCCTCGGCTCCCACAGAACTTGAAATTATGAGAGTAAAAGAATTTAAATCAGAAACCTTACATTTACAAGATTTATTAAAGCATTATAAAAAAATTAAAAATAGATGGAATAAAGGGAATACAGTTTTAAAAGTTATAGGTTATTCTTTAGGATTTGCATCTGCAATATTAACAGTTATTTTACCCATAACTTTACCAGTTGTTACTCTTGCACCTGTAATACTTGGAAGTATTTCTGTAGCTGATGGTTTCTTGACTGAAATAGTTTCATTATCTTATACTTCTAAAAAGAAAAGTTTATATCGTGAAGTTTGTTTATCAATAGAATTAGGAATATCAAAATTATTTTTATTTCAATTAAAAGCTTTGGAAGATGGAATCCTAACTAACGAAGAAATAATGAAATCAAATCAAATAATACAAGATATAAAAAATGAGGTTATAAGATTAAAAAGGGAGGGCATGGTGGCTAATGTTATAAGTAATAAAAAAACATCTCGAGAAAAATGGTTAAAGAATTCTTACTTATAAAATGGATGTATTTTTAAAAAAAGTAGATCAAGTTGCTATAGTTGATACTTCTAAATTAAACATGTTTTTATTAAAAGAAAAAGCTTTAGAGTTTACTAAGATTTTAAGTGAGAATCCTAATTTTACTCAATCTCAAATTTGTAAAATGTTAGGTACTTCGGATTCTACTATGAGACAAACGATAATAAAAATCTTAATAAGAAATATTCTTGAGATCTGTATACTATTATTTTTAAATCGAAGAAATTCATTAATTAAATCATTAAATAATGTTTTTGATAAAATAACTTTTGAATCGTTATAATATGATTTTATATTTTCATATATTATTTTTAAATCTTCATTAGTCAGGATTGGATTACTCATTTTTAAATCTAAAAAACAATAGATTCAGTCATGACCGAAAGTCACTGAAAGTCTACTTAACTGATTTTTATTATAATTAAATTCTTCATCAGTTAGATTTTTTATATATTCTTCTTCAGTGTTGAAACATTTTTTCTCTATAGAGATTGAATTTTTAACTTGACAATATAAAGGTTTGTTATCAAGGTAATCGAATTGAGGAGGGATCTCTGGGTATATAATCTCAACTTTATAAATATCAAGATCAGTAATCTTTAAATTATAAACTTCATTTATTTTTTCAAGATTTTTTATTATAGGTATTAAATCATTTCCAATTGGGAGAGTTGTTTTTAAATCACTTAGAATAAATCTTTTATCATCATAATTTGATAGTGATATCTTGGCTGATTCTTGTTGATACATATTATGCTTCTCAGATTTAAGTTGATGAACCTCTTCTATTTTATCTTGATGGTTTTCTTTTAGTGCATCTTTATAATCTTGATGAGTGATATTCTTAGATACTGATTTTTGTATCCCTTTACATTTATTATCTTTAAAAGTTTTTCCATTTGTTATTATTGGTCGTTCAAATGTATAATCCATTTCTTCTGTTTCTTTAGTTATTGGATTTTTATACATGATTTTAATTGTTTGCTTTTCTGTTTTTGGTTTTTCCATCTCTTCAAGAGAATATTGTTTAGATCTAATAAATACTGCATCTAATATTATCTTATTTGGTTTTTCATCTTTGAAGGCAAATAATTCTCCAGATGAATTTATTAGTTTTGAAAGTGTAGGATTTTCAGCTATTTCTTTTTTCACATCTTTACCATGTATTTTTAAAAAGAAACTATCTGTATCCATTGCACATAAGCATACTCGATCTCCAAAATGAGGAGTAAAAACATCATAATAGGCTTCATACATTTGTAATTTAGAAAGCTCTAAGATTGCAAAACCCATAGAGATTGGTTTATTATAAGTTTTTTCATTATTTTTTATTTCAATTGCAACTAGATTCTTTGAGAATACTTCAGCATTTTTAAATGTTGGTTTTCCAAGCATTCGATTATATCTATTAAAATCCTTTTGAGTATTTGTTAGGAGTTCTATTCGTGTGTATTTGTCAACATTTTCCATTGTCTTGCCAAAGACTGCATTATTTAAAAGTTTCTAAATCACATCTAGATAGATATTTCCAACTTTTTTGCTTCATTTCTTTTCTCGATATTTCCCGCTATGAAGTTTTTCATATATGGTGCTTGTTTGAATTTTATAATATTATGAATCTTCTTCAAACGCATTCCGTGAGAAAGATAAAATTGAAGGAGTCTATAATGACAGAGATAATATTCTCTATCAGTTTGGTCACATAAAAGTTTTATTGTGATTGCTATAAGTTTTAAAATTTGCCAAGGTGAAAGTTCTTCTAGATTTATCATTCTTTTTATTGCTGCATAGAGAAGAAATCTAGTTCTAGATTTTATTCTATCTGGGTACTCGAGATCACATTCTATAGCATATCCGATATCAGAATCTTTAGGGGTTAAAAGTATTTTTTTTATAAGAGCATTTAGTTTATCTGTTTCTTTAGGAATATCAACCCAGGAGAACTCACCAGTTGGTAAATATTCACTCATTTTACCGCCATATAGAGCATTTGCATCGACATAAAGTATTTCAAATGGATCGGTTAAACCCTCCATTATTAATTTAGAATCTTCTGGAGTTTCTATTTTAATATAGTCTGCATCAGTATCTTTAAAATATTTTCTAATAAGAGTTATGGAATTATTTGTGGTTATTTCTCTATCCCTCATTACAGAAGAAATACCTCCTCTAATATTTTGTTTAAATAGATTAAACATGTCAGCATCTTTTATTAATTCTATTTTTTTATTCTTATCAGAATCCCCAGAAATCCATTTATTATATAACATTATATCCCAAGCTAGAGCTGGCAGTGTTATATAATTATATGGTTTTAATTCAAAGGTATTACAGAAGATTTCAAAACAGTCGGCTAAAATATAAACATCAAGGGATAAATACATGTCAGTATATTCTCCAAGGTTTTTACAGTTGAATAATTCCCACATTTTATTTGCTCGAGAATATTCTTGATCTGTAATATTTGATAGTTGTAGTTTTGAAAAGAATACTTCTTTCTCTGGTAATTTTGTTTCATTATATCTTTCAAATGAATTCATGTAATCATATGGATATACTCCTTTTGCTAGGCATGTAGAATATTCTTCTGGAGGAATATTATTTTTTTTCAAAACATGCTCTGTTGTATATTTAAAATCTTCTGGTTTCATTGGTTTAGCTATTGCATCTAGAGACATTTGAAGAAAGTTTAACGAGTCTATAAATTTTAAACAACCATATTGCACACATTTATATTTTTCTTTTGTTAAGCCGATAACCTTGAAAGAGTATTTAGCATTTACAGCTAGAGCCTTTATAAATAAATGCAAATCATACCCAAAAAGATTATGAAATATAACAGGTATAAATTTAGGAGTGTGACAATTAAGATTGCATTTTTTATGGGCTGCTCCTCGATAATTATTTTCACTTTTAAAATGATCATGATCAGGAACTTTATCTGAATGTTCTTCTTCAATAATCCTGGTATAAGACTCAGGATTCAAAGACTCAACGTCTGAAGGTCTAATATCCAAAGGTTCTATGTTAGAAGACTCGGGGTCTAAAGATTCTACATCCGAAGACTCAGGATTCAAAGACTCAGGATTCAAAGACTCAGGATTCAAAGACTCAGGATTCAAAGACTCAGGATTCAAAGACTCAGGATTCAAAGACTCAGGATTCAAAGACTCAGGATTCCTAGAGGTTGGATTCCTAGAGCTCACGAATGGTTGTTTACACATCCAACAATTTGAAGCATTTTCATATTCTTCCCATTGTTCATCTGAGAAATTTATTTTATAATCTGTTTTTAATATTATAAATAATTCGTGTTCTAGGTGATTTATACTATTGACAAAATGGTTTAAAGCATCTTCAGAAGAAGTTCCTCTATATGAATATTCTTTAGATTCTATGAGTTCAGGATAATTACTTTTAAAAAATAGTTTATAAGCTGAAGGTATTTGTTTAGCGGTTCTTATTGTATAGGATTTTCTATTTTCCCACAGAAAGTTTTTCATGCTCTGCCATACTGGACCTTTGCCCTCCTGCCTTCCAACAAACTCTCTCCAAGAATCTAATAAATTATGTTTTTCTATTATTTTTAAATATTCTTTTTTTAAATCATGTTCTATATTTATTGCTTCAAAGTCTCCTATTATTACACCTAATGATTCTAATAAATTTGAATAATTTTTAAAATGCATGTCTATGTTTGTGGGCATTTTAATTAAAGAAGGTTTGTTCTTCTCACATAATCTTTCATGTTTAATTATAGCATTTTTTGTTGTGGAATAATGTAAACATCTTTTACAAGTTGTTCCACCTCTAGCTAGATTTTTTGAGCGCATAAAACTTTGAAAGTTTTTTATTAAAACATAATGTTGATTTCTTTCTAAGTCTGGTAGGTCCTTCTCATCTATTCCCGCTTGCAATTCCTCTTCATCTAGTGCCGACTCAAATAATCCAGGATCTTCTTCCTCCTCATGAAGATTTAAATCTTGGCCTGCCTCTTCATCCTCTTCATTATAAACATAACCTTGATTGCTATCTCTTAGATCAACTTTATTAAATTCTTCTAATATTAAAAGATCTATTTCTCTATTTTTATCTTGTTCTGATAATTCTTTATTTGAAATATAAATTGGAACAATATGTTTTAAAGCACCCTTAGATGGAACATTTTCATAAATATTAAGTTTAAGATTATTTAATTCTTCAAATTTTGGAATGTATTCAATTTTCATCGGGTGTTTAAATCCTTCTGGATATATTAATTCATTTTCATATTCTTTATATTTGGAAACCCTTTGAGCATTCCTTGCTTGAGGATGTAAGTGAGCAAGTATTGCCCATTGGAAACATTTATTATCACCATTCTGTACATTTATAACATAATTAGAAGGGAATGGTGTACGGATATAAGATTTTGGATTTGGGGGTGCTGCTCTCCAATATTCAATTTTTATAGATTGAAAAGAATGGAATCTTAAATTTGATTCTCCCAATTCTTGTTCTATTTGTTCTTGTTGTTCTCCCATCTCTTTGCATAAATCATTGATGGTTTTATTTATTGCTTTTGTTGAGAATAAATATTTAAAAGTCGATTCAACGAAGGAATCTAAAGGGGAAGTATCTGCTCCTTCTCCTCTCCAATATTTTGTGGCGATTCTAACTTTATATTTTATAATGTTGAATCTTGATTGACCAAAAATTCTTATAGCATTGTCCATTGAATTTTTTATGTTTTGTTTATTTGCTCTTATATACTCTGCGATTGTGGAGGCAAACATTTGACCTCCAAATACATCTGTGTGATTGAAGTTATCCCAATTATAATTTTCTTTTTCAATATGTTCAGGTTCAACATCAGAATCAGACTCAGAATCAGAATCTCTTTTAGGTATTGGTTGTTTATTTTTTATAGCACATGATTTTACATGTTTTAAATAATAAGATTTTATATTAAATTTTGATTTGCATATGGGACATTCAAATTTTTCTCTAATTTTAGAAACCCCAATACAACTTGAAAAATGTTTATCATATCCTGAATGTAAATATCTTACTTTGCATTTAGTACAGATTTTTGAGTTTGAATTATCAAGTCTATTTGTTTTTAATAAATGTGCTTTTGATTTTTGATGAGATAGTAGAGCTGTTCTGTTTTTAAAAATTTTTTGACAAACCTCGCAACTATAATCATTCATTTTTTAAAAAAAATTTTTTATTGGATACTCTGTTTTTTAAATTTTTAAAATTTTTATATTTTTGGTTTTAAATTTTAAATTTTTTATTTGTTTATAATCCATCAAACAGCGATTTACCAATTCTGGCAGCTTGCCAAACTGGCTGCTTGCCAAACTGGTGATTTGCCAAAACGATAAAGATAAGTAGTGGATATAAGACTCACACCCGCCACCTTCATGCAATTATTGCGCCACCATTTCTTCTCCATTTTTCCCTATATTTTTAGGGTTTAATGGATGAAATGCTAGGGGTATGTGTTTTTGAAAAAAATGAAAAAGATGAATAAAATTGAAAGGTAAAGAGGTCTTTTTTACTATAAACTAAGGGTATTGGTAGTTCTTTGGGTCATGGTAGGTGTGCGGGTGTGAGTCTTATATCCACTACTAACATACATCTTCAGCCACTGGCCATCGTAAAAAGAAACCATACAGAAATGTCCTCCAAGCAGTCTCTGACTACCAACTCTAGCATAACTTTGAAATTAACATTGAACAAACTCCAGTGGGAGTAAGCACTATTCTTATTCCTGACCTTTTAATTTAAAATTCCCGAAACACTCTCATCCACATTTTAGATATAAAGGTGCCTTACGAAGCAAAGGTAAATTTTAACACTTGCTAGGCGTAAAACTTTGAAAAATATAAAAATCTTGCAATTAATATTGGACATGCACACAGTTGCAAAACCTCTGACTCTTGTCATTGGCACATTAGGCTCGTGGGACTGTAACAATGACAAAGATCTTAGAATAATTGGACTCACTAACCCTGAGGTCAAATGTCTCGCTAAAATACCATGCACTGCAGCAATAAATACCAGTTATCACATTTATAGAGAGCATATATACAAAGAATAACTCCAAATATCTTTAACTATTATATATTTTAATTAAGCAGACTCAGCAGACGCGCAAAATGGCTTCACTGGGTTAGGAAGAATTTTAAATTATTTGTATGTTGTGCTGGTCATATATTGTAAAATTTGTAAAAGTTCATATAATAAAATAATGGTAATAATAATCATAATAATAATAATAATAATAATAATAATAATAATAATAATAATAATAATAATAATAATATTAATAATAATAATAATAATAATAATAATAATAATAATAATAATAATAATAATAATAATAATAATAATAATAATAATAATAATAATAATATTAATAATAATAATAATAATAATAATAATAATAATAATAATAATAATAATAATAATAATAATAATAATATTAAAACTAATAATAATAATAATTGTAATAATGGTAACAATACACAACTTTAATAATATGCTCCCATGCACCTCTTCGGGAAACCGATATATTATTGTTAGACAGGACCTTACCACACCCTTATCACATCATTCAACGAAGGTTATTCGCTCAAATACAGTCTACTGGAGTCAGGAATAAATCTGCTAGATCTGCTAAATATCCTGATGAATCCCCCATCCTGAATCATCCTCCAACCAATTCAAAAGAGATTAATTTCTCCTTGGACTATACTATCATTATGTATAAGGGCTGTTTTTTTCGGCTCTTATTTCACTAATGTTGATTGCTTTTATTATTATGGGTTATGTGTTTCTTTATTTTTTGCTCTACAATTACTCAACTTACTCAATACAATTCAACTCATGATACTGAAGATGTATCCCATGGTGATGAATATTCGATACACTAACAATCAAAACGGGAAATCCAACATTCAACCTATCGTGTCTGTGCTTGGATCTGGACAAGCCATTGTCCTTCATCTTTTAACTTTTTTTGGTGTTATCCTTTTATCTTAGTTTTACTACCTATTTTTGTTAGTCTATTTGAGAATTGTACTTATCCTTACTAATATATTACCCCGTCTTTATCAAACTGTCAATACCATATCCCTTCTTGTCAATAACTCCCACTTTCTCATGACATACTCTAATCTACCTATCTAGTCATCTACACCTTATCTACCTCTATCACTGCCCTTAATAAGTACTGCCTTATCTACCTATCTCAAACTCTATCTATCACTTCTCTAACTATCTCAAACCCTACCCTTTCTGTTATCACCCTTCCTTTACCCTTTTACTAAGCTTTCCTTATCAGTACTCTTCCTACTATTACTCTGTCTATCCGTACTCTGCCAATCACATATCCACCAAAATCTTCCTTTATACAACACTGTGTTACCACTACCTCAGCCTACTCCACTCATCCTACACTAGCTATCACTATATTTCAAATCTCTACTACTATAGTTTTAGAAACTCCGAAAATATCAAACTAGAAAATGATGACTTAATTCTTTGATAATTGAATTTCCACCCATTACCTGCCAATCCCATTATAATACGATATATAATATGATACAATGCAATGAGTTGATCATGATCTCCGAGAAGATCGGCCCATATATAAATATGTTATCAAAGCATTACCATATTTATAATAGTGTATCTACTACAAAGTTTAACGCTTGAGCCTCGGTACAGCGTTCGGAGAATTCAAATCAACAACTTCTGAAAGCTCAAGGGTCGAGAACATCTCCCCTTATGTCCGATTGGCCTATTTGTTATTGCAATAAAATTTAATTTTTTTGCGTTTAAATACTGATAATATCCATATGGTCTGAAAGAACAACCGCCTTTATTTAAAAAGTGTATCGCGGAAGCCCAAAGTGAAGCAGATCATCTTATCTCTCCGATTTTTCATTGAACTCATTTTCTAGTGGCTCGCGTTTCGCTAAAGGTAGTTCGCGGTGTTAAGTGCTGTAAGGTTGACAAGTTGTTGGAATATGAGGAACAATATTGTTTTGTGAACTGATGTTTTTATTCAAATAAAATATGATGTACGCTTTTGTGATGTAAATTTTTATTTATATTATGCTTTTATTGCTTTATTATTTTCGTTAAATATAAATTATTATTCCAATATTATTCGAATAAAATAATGATATTAAAACTAAAGAAAATACAAAAAATCAATTGAACAATCTAGAAAAATATAGCCTTAGATATAAAATAAGAAATTCAAAATTTGGAAGAATACAGAAAAAATTCAATAAGAAAACTACAAACATTGCAAAAGTTTCTTTAGAACCAGAATTATGATTACACCTAATCCTGTTTTTACACGAATTGTTTTTACACGAATTTGATTTAACACGAATTAAAAAGAATTTATTTTTCTCTTTTTACACGAATTGTTTAGTTTTAACACGATTTTCAATATTCCATGAAAGTTTTTTTTTATTTTCATTTTTCACAAATTATGTATATATACATTTTAACTTCGCATTATATTCTTTAGAATGCAGTTAGATTATGTCGATTATATACGAATGTTTTCTCTTTGTGTGGGATTCCCCGAAATATACATAAAGTAAAAACGTAATGTACACTTAATTCTGATTTTACACGAATTTTTTTTACACAAATCTTTTAGGAACGTATCTATCGTGTAAAAACAGAATTAGGTGTCTATGAATTTATGGATTTCAATTTAAAGGTTTATATATTTGTCAAATAAATGTTATATGCATTTAATTATNTCTTTGTTCCAGCGGTGACCATACCATCTACTTAAATGCGGTCTTAAATCTATTGCATTTCTTCGAATATATATTATCATTTCTAACATCTTGTGGCCGTGACAGCATTTGTCTCTTATTTTTCATTGAAGAATTCTCTCCACGTAAATGTTATGGAAAACATTTAGAAAGTTCAAAATCTCAACTCTGTAAATCGATATACATATATGATGAATCTATATTAAAATTTTCAAAATATGTAAATGTAGAACAGACATCAACAGTTGCAAGATATATTAACGGAAGCAGACCAAAATTCGTGTCTAAAAACAATCGAATAAAGAATTCTGATGGTATTAAAAACAGTATATATAAAGTGATATTAACTAAGCCTAAACTCATTCCTGAATTGAATCACTCTCAATACTTCATGTTCGATTGAAAAGTTCTCAGAAGATTTAACTAAATTACTGACGTTTTATGATCCCACTGAATATTTCAAATACTCACTGATTGGTTATTTCGTTACGCTATCTTAACAGTCCTTTATGGATAAACATTGTTCAAACGTATCTGCAAATTCTCTTCAAGTTGAATGGAAATATAATATATTAACAATCTCCGGTGATAATGACGAATAAAGATTGCTAATGATACAAGGATTCTTGACAAATTCCCAAGCTAGATTCTATTTGAAAGAAAGATCAACATGTCACAGAAAAAGGTGATCTAATGAAAGATATCATCTCCATACTGTGTCAGTAGGATTTACTCAAAAAAATGAATTAACATTTAGTATTCAAATGCAAAAGGATATCGGAAGTTTTATATGTGTTTTATCAGTTAACGGATATAAAGGAGGAATCGAATTAAGGCATCGGTAAGAGAATGTAACAGAATATACTTCATCAATATAAATACAAAATAACAGGCATTATAAATATGAATTAATAATTAGTGTAATGTAAATAATGAAATAGTGATCAATAATTTTAACTTGAAAGATTTCAATTTTTTTCTTCTGGCATCAATGTGACTTTACACATTTAAAGGGAATGACTCGATTGAATATAAATTTATTTATACAATTTGACTTTGAATTGGTTTTGAGAATCGATGCGTATTGCGCGATTGGATTAAAATTGGAAATCGTCATCTTTCTTCTCGGAATATTTTGTATAGGAATATATAACTTTCTAATTCTCAATTATTTAAACAAATAACATTTCTCATTTTTATTTTATACATTTTAAATAATTCAATATAAATAATTAATTTAAAATATACTTTTACAAATTTTACAATAAATGACCAGCACAACATACAAAAAAATTAAATTTCGTCGTAACCCAGTGAAGCCATTTTGCGCGTCTGCTGAGTCTACATTATCCGTATATATATATATATATATATATATTATGCCAATGTCTACAAATGTTACGGAATTATGTATAACGGTAAATATGTAAGTTGGCAAAATTAAAATAACTATATGTAAACAATATATAAACAATAAAAATATGTAAAACTTATTTAATTATTTTCATTTAATTTTGTCCAATCAAATTCATACCAAATAAAAATTATTAAAAATTTTTTTTATTTTAAACATTAAATTTAAGTTAATCAATAAAATATTAAAAATGATTCCTAATGAAAAATATAAATTTATTGCTAAAATCCAATCATCAATGAAAAGTTTTGTGTATATAGCTAAAAACAATTCAAAAGAAAATCTTAATCATGAAACTGTTGTTATTAAAAGTATTTATACATTTGATAATAATTTTTTTATTCTTGATAAAAAGTATCCTTTTCCAATACCAAAAGAAATGCATTTTATCAAACGAATTAATGATAAAAATCTTTGTCCAAAGATTTTAGATTTCTTCTACGGTGAAAATGAATTTGCAATTGTTATGGAAAATCTAAATGGAGATTGGAAGGAGCTGTACAATTTCCTTGATGAGGAATTACATACTGAACATGTAATTAGTAAAGTTGTGGAAAATATCATAAAGGGTCTAAAGAAATTAATTGAAAAGGGTGTTTATCATTTAGATGTAAAACTTGACAATATTATGATTAATAAAAACACATACCAAATTAAATTTATTGATTTCGAAAGTTCAATTTATGATAAAAAGCACAAAAATCCAGCAAATAATACATTTGTTGGCACCGTTGGATTTGCGAGTTATGAAGCGATCAAGGAACTGACATACGATGTCAAGAAAAATATGGTATTTGAAATTGGATGTTTAATATATTCTTGTATTGAGCGTCGCATATTATTTAGTAATTATGAAGATTATGAAATAAATAAACAGATTTCTTATTATAAATGTTCAGAAATGGCTAGGACTTTAATAACGAAGTGTTTGGCTTACAACCCAGATGATAGAATTAAACTAGACAAAATTCTAAATCACAGTTGGTTTCACAAAACATCGTTGAAAGACAAGCTTTTAAAATTGATTTGTAAATAAATATTTGTTTTAATTAATTATTTTTTTTATTTATAAACTTTTAATATCTTTATTTATTAACTTTTTATGGCTATAGTATCTTAAAGCCCCCCCCCCAAATTTTTAATTAAAATATAATTTAAATATTAAACATTTAACAATTTATTTAACAAACAATTTCATCATTCCTTAACAACTCAATTAAACACAAATTTTTCCTCCAAAATGCTTTTTAGTTCATCAATTTGAATTTTCTTTTCGCCACACTCCAAGAACATTCGATTGCATTCGTATGTACTCCAGTAACGTATGCCCTAGTAACGCTAACGGCAAAGTATCAAAGGAAATAAGGTGCTTCTTTTGCGGTTTTTCCCAACTTTCAAAAAATACGTGTTGGTTGTCACATCATATATACCAAATTGTTTTCTCTAAAATCTTTACACTTCATAAATTTGGATTCGTCTATTATTTCATTATTATTTCATTTAAAATTGACTTAAAAAAATATTTCATTAAAATTTTCATTAAAAATTAACTTAAAAAATTATTCCATTAAAATTTTCATTAAAAAATTATTCCATTAAGATCTTCTTAAAAATTAACTTTAAAAAAATATTTCATTAAAATTTTCATTTAAAATTATCTTAAAAAAATATTCCATTTAAATCCTCATTTAAAATTGACTTAAAAAAATATTTCATTAAAAATTAACTTAAAAAAGTTTTCATTAAAATTTCCATTTAAAATTGACTTAAAAAATATTTCATTAAAATTTCAATAAATCAAGGTCTGAAATGTCTTTTTCCTTATAATCTGCCAATACCAGTTCTAATCTTTGATTTTTCCAGCAATTCATGTTTTATTTTTCGGCGTATTCTTTATTATTTCTTTATTTATTACGGCTTTCTTGCAAACTCCCGATTAACTGTTACAACATTGATGGTGGTTTCAAAAGACCACTCATATGATTGTATCAAAATCAGCCTCAATTGCATTTTTTGAGTTAGCGAAAAAACTTCCGACATAGATTCCCTTTTGCGTATTGTCGAATCTTCTTACTCTGCAACACCACACGAAGGAATTTTTCTTTCCATTCTTTCTTGTCAGTGTCATTTAGTTCCCACAGAAGTGTTTAGATACCTATAACTCTTTTTCAATGAACTACCTCACACAAACTTCATCATCTACCAGCAATTTAGTGAGCTCGAGTAAGTCCATATAATTGTTTTAAAGTTAATTTAAAAATTAAAAAAATTGATTTTTAATTAAAAAATTGGGTGGACTTAAAGATACTATAGCCCTTTTTATAACTACAAAATTTAGGAATTTCATGAATAATTATGGGATTCCTTAAGTATTTAGTTATTTGTTGATTCCTCATTGTCATTGTATATACATCCTTTCGAATATCCACATCGCATTTCGTCATGCTGCACGAGCATAGTACGAGCATAAAAATAAATGACAGATCTGTGTTGCTAATCAACTGGAATTGGCTCTTGGAAAGTTAGCAAATAGCGTTGGGTATTTTATCTCACTTGGTCTGACAAAATAATGGCATCTGATGTAATTCCAGCCACCACATGAAATATCTTTGTTATCTTAACCATTCCGAAAATAGTACCAGCATGACACACAACTTCCATTGCATATTCAGTTTGACATAAACTACCATCTGGAGAAAATTAGTTATTCGATCATCATATCTTCGAGCCATCAAAACAAATTTAAAATAAAACGAAAAAAGTCTGTGAAACGAAATCTACAAAACTACATAGACGATTAATAATATAAATTGGTGAATTATTAGCTCAATGCGCGTCTGTGTGCGCGTTGTATTGTGTGATGAATTTGTGTGCGCACACAGACGCGAGCAATGTAATTTTTTGGGTAGGGTTGTTGGTGTGTCGCGTCTGTGTTCTCTTTTCTTTTCTTTGTTTTGGCTTGTGTGCGCACACAGACGCGAGCAATAGGTATCAATTTATTTAGTTAGTTTTTGTGTGATCTTTTGGTTTTAGATTTTTATCGATTTTGAATTTGTTGGTTGTAGTTGGAATTTTATCGACGTTTTGAATGAATGATGATTAAAGAGAGTTGTTAAAGATGGCAATGGAACTCGAGTTGTTGAATTCTTATGGATTTGGTTTTTCGTTTTGTATTATGAGCTTCCGATTAAAGATGGCAACATCTAAATATAACGGGGGATTGATGGATCTCGATGATTTAGTGGCAAGGTTGAATAGAACCCGCAGCAAAATGGAAATAGAAACTATTTGTAAAGACGATGTTATCAGATCTATCAAATCTATTAAAATTCTGGGTAATGGATTTTCTCTAATCACATCATCTCGAGACCGGCAATTAGTTCAATCTGTACCTGATCAAAATGGCCGAATCGATATTGTTTTGTGTTCAGAAAGGAATAATATGAGATCAAATTTATGTGTAGCTACACAAAGACAGGTTCCAGATAAAATGATTGAGAAGAGTTCAGCTACAAGATTGTTTAATATTACTGAAAGTACTTGGAAGTGTTATGACTGGTATGATCCCTGATTATCGATCTCAAGTATGTCGTGCACAAATGGAAGCAGCTCGATTTAGATATAAACATGGATATGAAATGCCTTGCGACATAATAAGTCGTTCTGTTGCGGATATTAAGCAGTTTTCTACCCAATCAACCGAGATGCGACCATTAGGTTGTTCAATGATGACATTATCTCCTTGTATGGACACGGAAAAACTGTTATTATTCAGAAATAAAATGATTATGTGTTATTATGAATTTGAAAATGAACATAAATATTAACTTAATATTAAATATTATAAGAACTTTTTTTCCAATTTCACCACTGATATTTTTTCCATTGATTTTATTATAAAGAGATTGAAGACTTTAAATCAGTAATATATCGATATATTACTGATTTATAGTCTTCAAGCTCTATTTAATTAATATTAAATATTAAATGTGTGTGTGTGTGTCATGGCCAGAACTGACATTGAATTAGCTTTGTGACATTAAATAGGCTCTTACACTATAGAACGATATAAAAAATCGCTGTTGGAAGAAAAATAAATAAATACACACAAACATGGTTCACAAATTTATTTAGCTTCTGGACATTTAATAAGCTAAACATTTTCAATTTTAAAACAACTAAATTTAAACATGTATGAGTATATTTCATATGCTTCTTTAGAATTGACAATTCCATTTCAAGAAATTCATAGAAATAAGTAAGTTTTTCATTAAACTTTAGTTATTTTATAAAATCTTTATATAGCATAACCATTGCGGATAAAAAAGAATCATTGCCGCAATGGAAGATGGCAATGATTATTACGAACTAGGTCTTATTCTCGGAATTAAATGGAACACATTAACAAGTATCATAATTTTATGCGTAGGAACAAGAGGAGGCTTGACTCATTTGGTATTTAATCCACATCAGAATTAACCAGTTATTCATTATTAAAATAGATAGTTTATAATTAAATTTCCCAATATATTTAATTTTTTTCATTATTAATTTAAAATATATTTTTTTCTGTTACTTCTTTTAGCATATCATAACATATTTCTGCAGAAACCTTTTTTCCAATTGACTTTCAATACTAAGACCACCTATGATAACATAGTTTTACATTTTGTAAAACCACAGAGAAATAAGGTGGTAAACACAATAATTACAAATCATTTAATGTAGTGTTATTTACGTGAAAATCGGATATTTTATATTCAGTGTTCAAGGAGATTATATATATCAAAATCACTTGAAAAAGGCATTGCCGAAAATTCGTGAATATCAAAACAATATCGATATCTTTATTGATTCATAACGTTGCTTGCAGTGGGCGACTAGTAGTGACACAAATTATGTTTTGAGGTAATGAGATGGGGTAGAAAAAGTTGTAGGTCATGAATGAAAATTGCATTTTTCCCGAAGATAAATCGCTTGATACAGAAATAAGTAACAACCGAGTGAACTAAAATTAAGTGGGTGCAGAAAGTGACTAAGCATTAAATTAATTGTAACCTAGGATTAATATAAAGCTTGTTCCATTAGTAAGACGTTTATTATTTGTTGCAGCTTCAAATTGATATTCAAGAAAATTGAAAATTAACAAAGAACAAATTGGTTTCAAACCCGCTAAGTACTCGAATACTTTTATTCATGCCTTATTCAATGATACAAGAGTAAACCTTGTTAGAAACCGCAAATTGAGACGAACAATTCACGAGGATTGAATTGTGGTTCGAAAGTTGAATCTAACCGTGCTAATTTAAATTACAAAACAATACTGAAAGCAACGCACTAAAACATTATATACTATTATTCTTTGAAAGCTCATGATTGTAGAGATTTAATATTTATCCTAAAAAGTGAAATGTTTCAAATTTTGGTGTTAAAAACTACTAATTTTTTAACAGTAATATTATTACTTTTAAAGTAATTATCAAATTTTTATAGTAAAAATTATAGTAAATGAGTAAGGCATGAGTGAGAGTATTGGAGTACTTAGGGGCCTAAATTTTAGGGTTCTATATAAAATAATTATTATTTACTTTTTAACGTATTAATTTTATGAAAGTATCATTGGTTGTTAAAATTATTCAGCAATGAAATTAATTTATTTTTAATAATCAAATTATTATGGTTAGAAATTATTAATTGTTAATTTTTATAAATGACATGAATTTTACTCGACTGTAGAATTTCCAGTATTATTATAATATTTTAGATTTAAGTTGTTTAATTACATACACATTTGTTTAACACATTGTTTATATATATTTATTTAAAAATTTTCATCACATCTCTAATATTATGGCATCTAATACATTACAAAAAAAGCAAGAAGTTATTAATATAAATGACTTACCAGCTCCTTATTTAAATAAATTGAATGAACAACTTGAAGAAGAAATAAAATTTTTAGCCGAATCTGTTCAACAATTAAAGTATTTACAAGCTCAATTTCAAAAAGCTAAAGATACGCTCAAAGCATATGTTCCTGAAAATGAAAATAAAGAAATACTTGTGCCATTCTCTTCGACTTTGTATGTCCCTGGGAAAATGAAGAAAGTTGATACAGTTCGTATTGACGTTGGCACGGGTTACTTTATTGATTTGGTATGTTTTTATTTTATATTTAAGGTTTTTATTTTTTTGTAGAATATTGATCAAGCTAAGTCTTACTATGATAGGCGAAGTGATTATATTGAAAAGCAGATTGAAAAAGTCAGACCAAGTTTAAATGAAAAAACTGAAATGAAGAAGAAAGTTGCAGAAGTCTTAACTATAAAAATTAATGAATTAATTAAAAATGCTAAATCTGAAAGTTCACCAATTAAAGCTTGAAATTGTTTTTGTACATAAGAAATGTTTATTCTAACTGTTAAACATAAATAAATTATTTTGTTTATTTTTCATTCGGTAATTTCTTAATCTTTGTAAAATAATTTGTTTTATCTTCTATTTTTGTGGTTAAGAAATTTGGACAAGTCATTTAAATAATTTTATGTGCATTTGTAATTAGTTCGCGTTTTATGAAAGAAAAGATGAAGGGGAATGAGTGAGTTCAGTGGTTTAGCTAAGGGAAGTATCTCTACAAACGCTTTCATGCTATTTCATAACCTATTTGTGTACCATAATGATCTACATAATAGTGGAAAGCCGATAAGCAGGCGAGCTTTATCACTAAGACTACTCATTGTACTTTAAGAACTGTCGGCAGGAAAGGCCTTATGTCGACGAGTAATAATGATGATTTGAAAATTAACTCGTTTTCCTTGACCAGAAGAAACATACTAATACGATTTCCTAATAGCTTCGAAACAATGATTATCCAAGAATAATAAATAATAATTAAAATTTAAGAGGAAAGACTCAACGAATAATATTATAATGAAAGTTAGATTACAAAAACAAAACATGAAATTATAAATTGTCGAGTTCGGCCTCTGCCATATTTATGGAAAAGGTTATCCCGTCTCAGTCGAGGTCCATTTCGGGCGCGATCTCCGGAGCATCTGCCTTCTTAGAATTTTGTACGGTATTCCTCATGGATCTTTTCAGTATAGGTGGATTCGCCTGGGAACTTGTGGTACTCAAGTCAATGACGGGATGGCGGAAACCATGCGCTTGAAGACGGAGCACGCGATGAAATAATGGGTGAGTTCACTAACAGAGCACCTTGCGCACTGCTATCCTCGATGAAATTGTCTCCACAATGTTCTAGCCTGTGTACCTTCTGAGTACTTTCTTTTATAAGGATGGAGGTGAACCATGTCCCCGCCAGTCTATCCACCTTAGCCTCTAATAATTTGATTTTCTGCTGCAGTGTTCGGATGAATTCGTTCTTGGTTATGCCATATTTTTCATATGGAAAGAAAATATTAATATTAGTAACAATGACAATGACGATAATATTAAAATTAAATATTGTCAAAATTCACGAGAATCTTAATCCCAATAGTCCATCTGATCATAATAATAACCTTACCCCGAAATGTTATAGATGCTAATAAATGATAATACTAATGTGAATACAGACTCTAACTATGGTGACAAAATTAATACTAATAATAATAATAATTGATGGGGATACTGGCAGTAGCGGATTTAGCTATAGGCGTGGGGGGGGGCGACTCGCCCCTCCCCAAAGATAATTTTATGAATTTTTTCTCTTATCACAGTTTTGTCTGTGTACAAAGTTCAACTGGATTTAAGCAACTCCAGCTGTTATGATGCATCATATTAATAATATTACATAGCTCCAGTGAAGAGCGACTGTTTGAAGTTTTTAAGCTTGTATAGTGTTTGTACATAAATCTAACCATAATAATTATTGTCAATTTGGACTTTTTTGACAAACAAATTATTGCGTTACTATTGAAATATTAAAATAATATTCAATATTGAATTAAAATAAAATTTAAATTATAGCCATGGCTGAGTCAGCTGGTGATACTAATAAAAGCAAAGCAATTACCAAATTAAGTGGATCATCTAGGCGTAAATTGGATAAGGAAGCCAGTCTCAAGGCAGATGCTAGCAAATATATTAAGTTAACATCATTTATAACTAAACAGTCTAAACTGCCAGTAGTTCAATCAACTGAAGTTTCTGCTAAAAATGAGTATGTATTTGATGATCAACACCCATCTGGTCAATTCCATGCAAACAGGACAGCCTGACTGAAAAAATTTCTATTAATTTTACAATATGTTTTGACTGTTTCTATTAAGTAATATATAAAACAATATGAATATGAAATTTTGTGATAAACGTTCAAGGCATTAATGATAAAGTGTAATTTAATTTGTTGCAATAATTGTTTATATTTTTATGATCATTACTGCGTTTTATTTCCGTAAGTTTGAATATACTTTATCGTGCATTTTTAATACTGTAATTAATATTTTTAATAAATATATACATTGTTAATGATTTATTTTATCAGTTTATATGTTTTATTTGCACGCAATGAAAGTAATTTGCTTTTAAAATGTGTGTAAATATTTTGTAACGCGCATAACAAAAACACTATATAATTTCCATATAATTGTATGTGTAACCCCCCATTCATCCCTAACTTTTACAAAATAGAAACGGTTTATTTATAAACGGTTTTATACTGTTCTTGAATGTAAAATCTTTATATTTTACCTGTCATGAACAAAAAACATTCAGTAACGCCCGTTACTTTCATTGTTACGCGCGTTACCTCTTTCGTTATGCGCGTTACCTCTTTCGTTATGCGCGTTACTGTCGTATTTTCTCTCTATATCAGATGAAACAGTTAAAGTGAATAATTTCCTAAAGTGGCACACCCTAATAGCTTTATAGAAGCGATAGACCTAGGATGAAGAATAGGAATCAGTTATCAGTTATACACTATGTATTAATCTTATAAAACTTACACATCATAATTTTAAACTTAGGCCTGATATAGTTTATAGTTTCATCAAAGATGTTTTTTTAACTCAATGATTATGAATGAACCTTTATGGAATTTAATTTCAGATCATGGCGAAAACCAATGCAAAACGGCAAAAGGAGTTCCGGGAACGACACCCAGAATATAAAGAAAAGGAGAATGCTCGCAAGAAAGAATACCATTCTCGACGAAAACCGAAAGCTAAAAAGGGATAAAATAAAGCTTCAGACACGGTTAAGAGTAGCGGCATACCGTCAAAGAAAAAAGAATATTGCTCACGATGAGCCATCATGCACAAACATGTCTTCTCCATATGGCTCACAAAGTTCCGAAACTAGGGCGTTTAACAGGTATTATGCGATATTAATTTATTTGCAGAATATCGGAACTTTATTAAACGTTATTTGATTATTATACATATGGTCATGGATTCAGGGTTCTACATTCAATGAAGACAGCTCTTCCTGGTTCACCCAGGAAATGTGCGCACATCTTCCACCGAATCCAGACAGAATATGGGATGAAACCTAAGAAGCATCCCCGTGGTTCCTATGTAATAAGCCAAACTGTTGTGGAATGTGTTCAGTCATTCTATATAAAGGATGATGTATCATACCAAGCCCCAGGGAAGCGTGATTATGTGTCTGTAAGAAATCCTGATGGAACCAAGGTGGAGAAACCAAAGGTAGATTTATTTTAATTGCAATGTTATATATTGACCAAAAACGAAACATACGATAACGTGTGCTTATAACACAAACATTTCAGAGGTATCTGACAATGACACTGACAGAAGCATACCAGCAGTTTCTGACAGAGTATCCTGCAATGAAGATAGGAAAATCAAAGTTTTCAAAATTGCGCCCATCACATGTGCTAGTGGTAGGGGATACTCCACAGAATGTGTGCGTCTGTCAAATGCATTACAACTTTATCAGGTAATGTGTAAAGTGAACATTGCACAATGCAGCATATATATATATATATATACATAAAGCTTGGGTATAAATTAACCTTTCAGTACCGTCAACTCGATATCCTGCATGATTCCTGAGATCATACCACCATATTCAGAGAAATGGACCGATTTGGTAGTGTGCGCGGATTCACGTGAGGAGTGTTTCTTTGGTGAATGCGAAAAATGTTGCTTGAGAAACGGTCTCAGAGAAATCGCACTGTCTGAACATGAAAGTTTGATGGAAGTGGAAATATGTCGTTGGGAAAAAAGAGAAAATGAGATTTTGCACCACAGCCAGTTGGTGAAGAGGAAAGTTACACAGTCTCTGGGGTCTGCCTTAGAAGTAAGAATGAATGCGTTGGTATCATCAACTGAACTTGCTTTTATTCGAATACAATATTTTCAAGGACCTTCTTCTGAATTTGCCGCAATTTCTAAAACACCATTACACAAAACGGTGGCAGAACAAGCACGCCAATGATTTAAAGTCAACTGCGACTCCTCAACGTGTCATTTGTCAATTTGATTTTGCCGAAAATTATGGTTGTGCGTTCCAAGACGAAACACAAGGAGCGCATTGGCTTCAGAGCCACGTTTCTGTGTTCACAGCGTGTTTGTGGAGTGGAGAGTCGACGCCGTGCTCATATGTGGTTGTGTCTGACAGTCTTGTTCACGACAAGACAACTGTTGCATCAAATTTTGTTCAAGTTATGCGAGAGTTTTTGTCTGAACACAGCCAGTGTGTTGAAATCCACATTCTAAGTGATGGCCCATCATCACAAATGAAAAACAAATTTACATTTGCATTGCTTGAGAATTTCCGTAATCAATTTCACCTAGACAGATTGACGTGGTCGTTTTTTGCCACTTCTCACGGTAAAGGACCCGTGGATGCCGTAGGTTAGTTGTTTGTTAATGTTAAGACTATATAGTATATATATGTCAACTAGCAAATTTATGGATCAGACTTATAATTTTTCAGGGGGAATGGCGAAACGTATTGTTTGGAGATCTGTGTTGAGTCGACGTGTACATGCGGTGACAAATGCAGCAGAGTTTTCTGGGGCATTGGCTCAGTCACGTTCTAGTATGAAAGTGCTACTATCCACTGCTGAGACCATGCAAGATGCACTAGCGTTTGTGGATGCAGTCACCGTGTTTGGAAATGCGAAAAAAGTACCACAAATAATGCTGGATCATTTCTGGAACTGTGATAATGGGGGTGTAACTCGAGATAGACTCAGTAGGAAGCCACCTGTTGACTCAACTTTGTTTGAATTATTTGACCTGGACATTGATATTGTAAGTCATTTTCTTAGTTAAAAATAATATACTGTAATAATCTTCAAGGATGTTTCATTTTTCATACCTTACAGACGGCTGCATCCTTGTTCACTAGTTTTATTCAGCCAACATTGTCACCTATCGCGGAGGCTCAACCAGCCGAATTATCAGCCATCATGGAGCCACAGTCTTCATCATCACCGATCGGGACGATGCCTGCAGTACCAATGTCCTCAGCAACCTTGGAGTCACCTATCGTAGAGGTGCAATTAGTATTATCACCTATCAAGGAGTCACAGCCTTCATCATCACCAATCGTGGCGATGCCTCCAGTACCAATGTCCTCAACGTTGCCACCAAGCACATCCATGATTGGTACGGTGGTAAAATGTCTTGTTTTGGGAGACAAAGGAAAATCGAAAGTGTACTTGGGTGTTGCGCTTGGAGAAGATGACCGCTTATTGCAGATTCGATTCCTCAGGCGTGGGCGACATCACGGGATGTACGTACATCCATATGTGGATGATTGTTCATGGGAACCTAAAGAAAACTGCACAATTTTGTCTCCACAACCAACTTTAAACCATCGTGGAGGTTATGTGTTTAACATTGATCCACTTATTTGACTTTTATGAATGTTGTGAAACTTAGTAACTTCCCATTATTATTGTACTACAACTTCAATATGGAATGAATTAGAGGACTATATGTGTACACAAACCTTAAGTAACGCGCGTAACAAAAAATCTGTGTAACGCCCGTAACACAAAAAATCGTCATTTTCTTCTAAGATGATGATACTGTGAAAATATCATGGTGTTTTTCAGATGATCTAAACATCTTTTAAGCATAAAAATCCAGTTCATGATGTAAGTCCATAAGGTACTTTTAATACCACACCTTAAAACTCACAAGAAAATCCTATGTCCAAATGATGTAACGCGCGTAACAGCATGTTATTATGTAATACTTCGAAATCGATTATCTTAATTGCATATTTTGCAATTTAATTTTAAAACACATAGAATTTTTGAGAACTTAAGGTTTTTTAAGTCCTAAAATCTTTAAAATTTTCAAAACTATATCACTTTTTTTGTCTATATTGTAACGCGCATAACGCGTGGAAATGACCATCTACGCATTCGAGTTCCTGTGCTGAGCCTGCTGAGACAGAAACATCATCTGAAGTTCTTGTTGAAGATGAGCAAGTAGTTGATGAACAACACCCAGCTATACATTCATGTTCAGAGAATATTGAGACGGTAACATTACCTACTCAGGGCTTGAAACATAATCAGGGTGATTCAAAATTTGATACAGTGGAAAACAACTTGCTTCAGATATTTTACAAGAACCACTTCTTCCTCAATCCGACTTTCCTACAGATCCAGGACTCTACATTAATACAAGCATAAGCTCGAAACTGATACGAAAATTGTTTGAAATCGGACCATGTCAACCTGGACTCAATGAACCATTTCAATTTCTGACAGATGAATTGGGGCGCAAGTTTCAAATTTCTTGGTACACAAAATTTTTTGGAAAAGGTAGTATGAAGGAGGAAAGAAATTGGGTTGTCTATTCACCAACAAATCAAAAAATGAATTGCCAAGCTTGCTGGTTATTCGCTGATTGTAAAACTAAAAATTATAGCAAGGAATGGTCCGACCCAAATTTTGGAGTTTATAACTGGAAAAAAGGCATGGAAAAAATCGTTAAACATGAAACTTCCAATCAACATCAAAGTGCAATATGTCAATATTTGCTGGCTAAATATCGCATTTCAAATGATAAAACTGTGATATCTGGTTTGATCAGTCAGGAGCGTTATCAAGTGGAAAAAATAGAGAAGTTTTGAAACGAATGGTAGATGCAACGTTGTTTTTAGCAAAACAAGATTTGCCATTTAGAGGACACAGAGAACATTCTGGCTCTGACAGGTGTAGTAATACTGGAAATTTTCGTGAATTGCTATTTTTATTGGCTAAATATGATTCCACTTTGGACAATCATCTAAAGTTTGAAAAGAAAAATGAACTTTATTTATGTCATGATGTACAAAATGACCTAATTCAATCACTTGCCTCAGAATTATCCGCAAATATTGATAATGAAGTTAGGTCTGCACAATTCTTTTCTCTAATTGTTGATTCAACAATTGATATATCCAGAGTTGATCAGATGTCAGTTTCTTTAAGATTAGTGTTAAAATCAGGACAAGTTGTTGAACGATTTATAGGTTTCTACACGTTGGAAAACAGTAATGCTGCAGCATTTTCTGATATATTATTAACGGAGTTACAAAAGCGAAACATTGACATTACACTTTGTAGAGGACAGGCATATGATGGTGCCTCTGTGATGTCTGGGATTAAAAATGGTCTTCAAACTAAGATAAAGACACTTTCACCAAATGCTATCTTTGTTCACTGTTGTTCTCATGCATTGAATTTGGTGACTATTGAAGTAATGTCTCTTAACAGTGATGTTCAGTTGTTTTTTGGTACAACAGAAAAGTTGTATACTTTCCTTACATCAAGTCTACCACGACTACATATTCTCGAAGAACATCAGAAGTCTCGATATGAATCGACAGTAGATACTCTAAAACGACTTTCTGATACAAGATGGGCAAGCCGAAAGCATGCAGTTGATGCAGTTGTTGGATCATTCTCCGCTATTATATCTACTCTAGAAGATATAAATTTTGGGGAATCAAAAGAACACAAAGGAAGTGTCAGAGCAGAAGCTATGGACTATCTATTTTGATAACAAAATATTCTTTTGTTTTTCTGATGCTATTTCTACAAAAGCTGTTAGATAATATCTTTGTGTTATCAAACTATTTGCAACGAAAGGACATTGATATTGCGTTTGCAAAATAATTGATTTATATTGCCAGAAATAGGCTTGCTGATATGAGAAGTGATAAAGCATTTGAAAGTCTAAATGTCGCTGTAAAATCATTTATTATCAAAAATTGTTCCTTACTAGATGTTGAAACAGAATTTAAAGAAAAGCGAGTTGCAAAAAGGAAACGCATGGCAGGTGAACTTAACAGAGATGAAAGGGTTGATGATCCAACTACACGCTTCAAATGTGAAACGTATTTCACTGTCTTGGATACACTTGTAACACAACTAGATGAACGTTTTAATGATTTTCATAACACTGTTGCTTTATTCTCCTGTCTTGATCCATCACAAATATCAGAAGAAAATAAAGAATCTTTTCAAAATTTATTCGACATTTACAAAAGCGATATTAATATTGAAGAAGCAATCCTAGAATATGATACTTTCAAATACGTGTATGCATCAATACGCCCATTACTATCTTGTGAACTACAACTTAAAGAGGTGCTGCCTTTCTTGGTTGAAAAACAAATGGCAGTAGGACTTCCCAATTTGGCAATTCTCTATAAAATATACTTGACTCTTCCTGTTACATCTGCTACTGCTGAAAGAAGTTTCAGTAGACTGAAAATCATCAAAAATTATTTGCGATCAACAATGACAAACGAACGTCTGTCTGGATTAGCATTAATTTCAATAGAACACGAACTGGATGAGAACATTGACTTTGAATCGACTATAAATCGTTTGCTTTAATGAAATCACACAGGAAGCAATTTAATAATACACAAAAAACTGTAGGTTTGTTTACATCAATACATTTACTAGAATAAATTTGCTGAATATAATGGTTTTTAATAAATATTAGTATTCACTTCAATACTCCCCCCTGTCCCCCCCCCCTAAATAACGTAGTACCACTTCATAATTTGTGGGCGCCCCTGAAAATTTTCCTACGCCCCCCCCCCACGCACCAAAATCTAAATCGCCACTGGATA
>CAUHTR010002768.1:0-54405 GCA_959609185.1 Schmidtea polychroa | reverse complement strand
ATAAATCTAATTGATATTTCCAGCATGAACCAGAGATTGCAAATTATCTCAATAAAAACAAACGCGTCGTGAGATTTGAATGCTTCTTTTCTTATTACTGAGGAGTTTCTATTATTCACAATGTCAATGACCACCGAGATGTTGACAATAACGGGAATGCGGAAATATGACGCAGTTTTCAAACAAAATGACAGAATCGACACGATGATGAAAAATACAGATACGATTGCAAAAATCTAAATAAATTACCATCAAATAAAATTTTGAGACAGTTTTAATTAATTAATTAATTAATTAATTAAGTGAATATTGATTTTACTTTAGAGTATAATGATTTCAAATTCTTATATCAATTTGTTTATTCAATTAAAACAATTTTCATCCAAAATATAATATCAGGAAAATTAGTGAAAATTTGAAAAAACGAAAAATTGGCTCATGAAATATTTTAACGCAAAAATATATAATAATAAAAATGTAATATGCAGATAATATTTTATTTGAATATAAAATTATGTTTGTAAAATAAATAACTTTTTTAATTTGAAAATTTAATTAAAACTTTTAATTGATTTTTCTCGCTTGTTAAATTTTCGGTAATAATTTCTATTTGAAATCACGCCGACGTTTTAAATGAATCAAAACGCAAAAGAAAAATAAAAAAAATTATACTATTCACATTTAAAATATTTAAACACAGTTTTGTCAATATCACTACAATATAAAAATATAATTCTGTCAATTTTAAAATAAAATCCATAAAAAGAAAACTTAAATTAAACTAATAAATAAATTAATTATCACAAACTACAGGGGTGTCCAACTTTTCTGTATGCAAGATCTACTTTTTTGTTAAGAGTATGTCGAGATCGACTTATTGTCATAATGCATACTATGTTTGTACACTGAGTTTCAGCATAAGGTGTATTCCACCTATTTTTAGTTTCAAATCACTTATTAGTTTTCGAGATTTAGACTCCCGAAAAAAATAAATTCCCAGACTAAATTTTTGATAGCATATTCCGTACATGCGGTACCTAAAAATTCGATTTTACAACCCTTATATAGATTTTTATTAACATAGAATGCAATTTAATTTTTTTATCAACTGCAATGTATAGTTGTTGTAATATTTGTTCGTAAATATAAAAAAGTTGTTATAAAAATGCACAGTATGGCTGATAATTTGATTACAATATTTCATTTTCTTGTTCTTTTGGGCCAAGAAAATTTTTCACGAGAGAATAATATGACTTACTTTTGCTAATTTATCAATAGCTCGTAAGTACATCTAGTATCTACCTACGTAAAATACATCAACAATAATTATTTAAAGGGCCAAATACTCACGTCCAGGAGAATTAAAAGAACGTCGATAATTATTAACAATATTTATTAATTCAAAGTAGCAACAGTTAAATGCAGATTTAGAATTTGCTTTGTTCCCTTAACATTAATGGGAAAACTGAGTTTGCATGTCTCTAACCAAGGAATCATAATCAAGTGTATATCCCGACAAAGATATTAATAATGGGTCTTCTGTATGGGAACCAGACAGGACAGAACGTTGTTTAGTCTTTGCAAAGATATGTAGATCCGAAACAAGAATAGATATATTCGCTACATTTGGTAGCATTGGGATATTTTTCTCGGCTGACATATTTACAAAATCTTCTTCAGATTTTCTGGCTTGTCACGGTAGTAAACGGAATTTTTCCCAGACATTGCGAGAGATCGATGAACTAAGTTCAGATGTTCAATAAAATAAACAACATTATTAATAATTCATTTCTGAGTTAACTAAAACAAAAATGTAATTTAATAAATAAAGAATCTTTTTCATTACACAACATTTTTTTAATATCAATAAATTTTGAACAAGCAATCAGTAATTTCATATTTGATAACATAAATTATATCCAAACTTGTATTCAAAGAGATTCAAAATTACTTGGAATGCAATCTCTCAGTTCTAATCCATGTCAGGTTTTGACCCGGATTTCCCCAAACACGGAAAACCGGGTTTTTCAAAGATTTCACGAACCCGAAACCCGGGGAATAAGTTATTTATCTAATACCGTAAAATACCAATTATATTCCTTAATTTTGAAAAAAACCAAATTCCTATAGTAGATAAATTAGTTACTTACTATAGAGATTTAATAAAATCAATTTCAAATAAATAATAAATTAAAAAACAGAAATTTGAAAGTTCAAGAAAAAAGTTTGAAAGATAAAAACATAAATTTGAAAATCTAAATTATAATATATTTCAGACATATTACAAAATTCTACGCTATGTATTTTGTTTTGCTGTGTAGCTTAGCTATGTTAATTACAAATTTTAATTATTCGATTTTTATATTTTTATATTCTATTTTTAATTTGTTTTTTATACAGTGTACAATTCCTAAAATGAATATTTTGAGGACGTAAGCGCAAATCTGGTGTATGGAAACATTTTCTGTTTAACCAATCCAGCACCGGCGCTAG
Source organism: Schmidtea polychroa (assembly GCA_959609185.1). Classification (NCBI taxonomy): domain Eukaryota; kingdom Metazoa; phylum Platyhelminthes; order Tricladida; family Dugesiidae; genus Schmidtea; species Schmidtea polychroa. The sequence goes on along the minus strand of CAUHTR010002768.1, from coordinate 51,912 downwards.
AGTTTCAGATGATGTGTGAAAATTGCATATTACCGCCTTCGCATTCCATAATAAGAGTAAAAAAAACGATAAATGCATACATAACAAAACAATATAACTTTATTACTTTTAATTTAATTCATATTTATTATAAAAACATAAAAATCTTAATATATAAGCAAACTATTTTGAAAAAAAAGCTTTTCTGGCTTTTTCACAGATGGAACAATATTGTTCAAATTGGACTAGTTATTAAACAATAGAATGGAAATTGTTATGAAAATAACAAATTTCTGTACAATTTTGCCGCCTTTTGTATTTTTCCGCCGTGGCGCCTGCGTGAAAATCACGCATCGTACCCGCCTCACGCCGGGCCTGAACCAATCACACGAAACAGCAAAATGAATATAGTGTTAAAAGTATTAGCATTTACAGTGAATAAGCTAAGAAATCTGAACATTCCTATCGCGAATGTTCTACTTCAAAAGTTTGAAATTCGATTCAAAGAGAGTCGAAACCTATAGCTGGCTCATCTCATTCTATTTTTTAAAACTCCTGAGTTCAACAATGAATTATATGACGAGTTTGGTTGTAGAACTTTTAAATACAAAATATTTGATCTTGCAACAACTTCAATAAAACGATTATTCAACGTAAATAATGAGGACTGAGAGTCTGAACCTGAAGTACCAGTTGAGGGGTGGTTATGATAAAATTGAAGATGACGCTACGAGTATTTGTGCTTGTACTAAACAAATGTCCCTACCCGATGAGTTTAGTATCTGCAGGAGAATGATATTAAGGAAAATCACAAAAAATCTATATATATAACGGTAAATGAGCTTATACTAGAGATAATATGATGGCATAGGTATTAGGGTGGAGCTTATTTTTTAACTTTTGAAATATGATCTTCTTACCCTCTAATTTTGTTCCTATTTATGAAATAATAATTCAGACAACATATGAGCACAATTGAACAATATTTAGAGGTAGCTCAATGACGGTGAAGTTTCCAGCACTCTGGTCGTCAGACTCCGACGGGTCCATAATTGTATTCTTTCAGTGTAAAATATATTTCACAAGCCGTGTGGTTACTGGTTAGGGGGCTTTAATCATTTTTAATCATTACAATCAATAATAGCTGGAATTGTTCATTCAAACAAAATAAAACTAAACTTATGATATTACGTAATTATCATTATTATCATAAAATTTTTGCATCAGCTTAGTGTTTTTTAATTTCTAATAAAAGTAACTAACTTTTGCCCTTGATGCATGTAGGTTTGCTTACTTATTCACAGGTTAGAGGCAGTGCAATAGACTACCAAAGCTGACAGCCATTTTGCTAACTTAAGCAGAAGAAATACAATTTTTGTTTCTATTTATTATTAATGATTGAAATATTGATAAATTTGTAAATGTGATTATTTTTTCATCAACACTACACTACAGCAAACCAGGTATTTGAAATTATTTTTAAATTTATACAATGTAGTATCACATGTTACAGGTTTATGGTTTATCTTAAAGTTTCAAATATGTGTAATTTGTGTGTGTATGTGTTTTATTGTGTAATGTGTATGACCTTATTTGACAATCTGTGTATTGCAGTGTGGAGGTTGACTGGTTGAGTCCAAATATTTTTAGAATTGTTGCAGCAGTATGGCAATTCAGAATGTTTGCTTGATTGAGGCATATTGCTCTACTTTATTAATACAATTATTGTTGAGTTAACACTGCTAAATAACTGTTTTTAATGTTTCATGTTTAAAATGATAAAATTCGTGATTCCAAATGCCAAATGATTGATAAAAATGCCTTTTCTAATTTTTTTCAGACTAATTGAGCTGATAAAAAATGTCATCTATGGCACAAGCAACAAGATCTCAGAACCAGCTGTATCTTCTTGGGGACTCTGTGACTGTATTAACCGGCAGCAAGTTGCCGTCATTGCGTATGACTCTTGGATTCTTCCTGCATCACCATCTCGAACTGAAGGAAACCATAAGACAATCGTCGGCTGTTACCATCACTGAAATATCAAAGTTTTGGCTGAAAGCTAGAATCCCGATGAGAGAACATCAAAACTGTCAAACCAAGCTGGAGAAGACATTTGAGGAATGGCGTCTTCTCAAGAAGAACAAAACACGAGCTTCACCAACTCAACTCTCAAGAGAGGCGGCTTTTATTTCCAGACTCGATGATCTTTTTGATGTCGCTCACGCCGATACTCTGAACATGAAATCAGTTTTACAAGAAGATAAAGATTTCTTACTAGCACAGCGAGAGAAAGGAAGAAGAGGGTCGATGGCTGGGGTAGATGAAAAGCTTGCTTCCAAAGAGAAAAGGGCATCTGAAAGAGATAAGAAAATGCTTGGGAGCCACCTCCTCTCCCGTGATCCAACTCTTCAAACGCTTTCAGGAATACTGGGCATTCATCGAAACGGACAAATATGAACCAGGGATTGCAACAGACGACGTGGCAAATCTAGTGGAAGACATTAGGCAAAGCACCATCGATTTTGCCATCAAGCATCTTGAACAGAGCCAGCCGAGGGACGATTATAAAGAATTCTTGGAACTCGTGATTGTCTTTCTCGGTGCTGCTCCTGCCAGAGGAGTGCGATTCATGTTGCCCGGAGCAATGCATCATGCTCGCTGGATGAGTAAAGTCATATACAGTTTAAAGATCTGGATGTTCAAGGCTCAATTCAAACTTACTTCTGCAGAAGAAAGAGGAATACGCGATGTGTGTGTGTGTTTGCAGTACGCATCTACCTGAAAGCCTGGATCTCTGCACCTCAAGCATCCGGTGCTCCTTACAATGACTTTCTGCTGCTCAAGTCTCTGCTTGAATACTCGTCTATCCATTCTGCAATCTCAAAGCAAATATCACATAAGTTTTCCAATCATTTGTGGTACCTGTCACAGGAACTTGTTAGCTTGGCTTTCTTCGACGATCGCGTTAATTCGTCAACAAAGAGACTGATGGTGAGTGCAATGCAGAGCGAAGAAGAGCAAGATAAGGACCATTCAAAGAGAATTACAGTTGTTCTCGATTCCTTTAAGACCAAGAACTTGGAAGATTTTGTCACAGCTAAGTCAATGACCCTGCTCCGAATGCTGGAACTTCCACATGGATTCCTCGCGGTTGATCCTGATTTGTGGGAGGACAGAGATGATTTCAGGCAAGCAAAGGAAACAGTCAAGTCACTGAAAGTAGTAAATGATCATGCCGAACGTGGAGTTGCCTTAATTCAGTAATACAGCGGCTTGTTAACTCACGATGAATCACAGTTACAATTCCTCCTGCAAGTTGTCAAGGATCATCGTCGAATGTACCCTGACAGCAGGAAACAAACTATGTCTGGAGTACCACATAAACAATAAATTTGGAAATTGTTGAACTGACACCCTGAACTCTTCCCAAAACTGAACTGAGATTGCAATCTAATTGTGTTGAAAAATTTATACTGATTTGTTACAAATAAATTGAGAATTTATGTAATTTTCATAATTTTGGTAAATTTGAAGCACTTGAGCTACCCCTAAACACAATAATTTATTATTCAAACTTTTTATGTAGTGTTTCTATATTATAAGGAACAGATTAGGAGGGTAAGACTTTCAAAAATACTTTTTTTAATTTTTTTTAATTTTTAAGCTCCACCGTAATAGGTATAGGAGAGAAATATATCTAAGATTAAAAAATGATGAATAATTAAATTATTTATTTTTTTATAGTAAAAATGAAATTTCTATTCGCAATTTTCAGATCACGGATTTATTTGATAAAAAAGGCATCGAGTCAAATTTTAATAAATAAAATAATCTAATTTAAAAAAACATAAAAATCAATTTTTAATATAAAAGAAATATTTTCAAATCTTAATTTTTGAAATCTAACCTTTGCTGTAGTTGATGAATAAGGATCTTCGAACATTGTCCACATTTTTACTCTAACCTTTTGATACCAATGCAAAATATCATCTTGGTATTCCTCTTCCAAACCAAATTTTGTATAAATTCGTTCTTCGCATGATCTATCTGAATCTAGGTCTATGTCTTCAAGAATTTGTAAGGTTTCTCTTGTGCTTCGATGCCTAGTGTATGTCATCCAACAGCAAGGTTCTACCTGTTTATGTAAATATATGAGTTAATGGTATAATAAAATTCAGTGAAATTATTTTAGAAATATAATATCAGTCAAAATAAATTACAAATCTAAAATGAATTTTTTATTTTATAATAAAATTAGTTAAAGAAAATCATTTATTATATTCTCATGTTTGTTAATCAAAATTGTCATTAATTGTCATTTAATAATAATAATAGGATTTACATGATCGGAAAGCAGGAGATTTCTTTTTTTTCAGATTTCATGAAGAACAAAAAATGACACTTTCAAAAAACGATTATGGATAAAAATAGTTTTTTACAAAAATATAATAATTTTAAATATTTAAGAAATTTCACAACAAACAAGAGTTCGGATTTTGGTATCCGCATTTTCCCGATAGGCAATTGAATTTTTTGTCAAGGATTCTGATTTTAAACTTGATCATCAGATGAAGTAAAAATATCATACATTTTTAATACAAGTATTTTTAAAACGTATAATTTGTAAAAAATATTTTCTTTTCGAACAATTTTTTTAAATATGAATCTCAATAAAAAAACAGTTTCTTAAACACAATATAATACCATTTAATTAAAAATAAAATATATTTTAACAATATGTATTTAATCGCTAGTATACGGTATTAAATCATTTTTATCACATAAGAAAATACAAATATAAAAAGAAATATGATTCAATGTATCAAATAAATACGCTCAATAAATTTGTTAGCGATTGAATATTCATCGAAATGAATTTTTATTTTATTCATCAATGTTTCTCATGAAATTATTTTTAAAAATTATTTATAAGAATTTAGTCTTTTGTTTTAGTAATTCAATTACAACTTTTTCAATGTTGAATAATATTACTCATATTTTGAATGACTTTGAAGTCTTAAAAAATCGTAGTATAAGATTTTAAGGCTTTAAGGTCTTAGAAACATCAGAACTACTGATAATGTCACTTTTAGTTATGGATATTTATATTTAGAATTAAAATTCAAGTGCAGATGCAAAATTAATAAAGCATTCGAAAGATGCAAAGTATAAAATGGTGGTGTAAAATTAATTAAAAATCAATATAATTTATCAATCAATATTTTCAATGGGAAGGCAAGTAACTAAAACAAGTAACTAATAAAAAGTAAAAGACTAATTGAGTAATTTCAAATAAATGCAATATTTGCAGAATATTTAACTGTAAAAATACAAACTACAATAATCATTTGTTTTGGAAAACAAAATCAGTAACTTTGACAGTCGTGATAACGGCTTGTGGGGCTACTGAAAATTACATATTTTTTCTGGGATTTGTTGAATCTGAACCACTGAATTCAAGATTTTATTGAAATTGATTATTGAATGAAATTGAATGTTTTTGAATAAATGAACCAGTGGAGTGTGATAAAAAAATATTTTGATAAATGATAAAAGTATTTCCCCAAATCAAATGAAAGGAATTTAAATTCAATCTTATTTATAACCATTTATGAATGTTGAAAGAATTCTTACATAGGTATCCGGCCGTCTCATCGTCGGACTGTTCATCAAGCGGATGATTCATCATGAGGACAGTTCATCATTATATATTAATTTGCTTTGGATATATTTTACAATACGTATTACTATGTTAAAATAAAGTAAATAGACAAATTAATAGAAATTGCAAAGAAAAACCTCCATTATTTATTTATTATTATGTTAATATTATTATTATTATTATTATTTATTTATTATTATCCTGTGATGAACAGTCCGGCGATGAAACGTTCTAGAATTGAAAGAGTATACAAAAACTATACAGAGGATGATATTGTTCTCGAGTTCTTCCTCCAGGTCGTATTTGATTCACTAAAAAATACAAAACTTTTCTTTATAATTTTACAACAATTTTGATATATCAATAATAAGTCGTATTAAAATGAAAATATGTATATATATGTCATGGAGAATCAGCTAATGATGCAGGAAGCATTTACCGGTGAACTATTCAAAATTTGACAATTAAAAATATATAAACCCCATACAATATTATTCTCCAAGTTTCGTGACTCCGTGACATTTTCGTTCATAATAGACGAATTCAAACAATTCCTGTGCAATGATGTGTTGAAATATATCTGAAATAATTTACCAAATATTCTATAGAAAATATCTTTATTTCCATCTACAAAATTGACATCTATTCATAGTTTGTCGATCGTTTTATGAATAATTAATATCTAATTAATGGCAAAACCAATTTTTTTTATTTAAAACTGAATTAGTAGATAGATTAATTTTTTATTGGGCCGGGTTTTCCCATTTCATTATTGAGCCTGGAGTTTTTTCTGGCGTTTGAACTCGGTATTTATTACTAAATGAGGATGTGTTTGAATGAATTCAAATAAAATTGAATATAAATTCAAAATTTCAAAAAAACCATAAAGTTTTATTTAAATATTTATTTTTGTGCAAATCTTTTTACTTTTTAAATTATCCTGGATTTAATGAATATTCAATAGCAAATAAAATTCCCTCTTGTGTCCATAGGTATCAATTAGTAACTCCCAATAATATTTTAAATTATATTGATGTTATAATGAAATACAAAATCAAAATTGAAAATGACAGTTACATTTCTGATAGCTAGATGGCAGTAAGCGATCAAATTTATAGATTATTGTTTTTTTCTATTTAACACTAGGTTTCGGCACCGACTTTTTCCCTTGAAAATATAGTACTGATATTTTATGTTAACTAAGGAGTAAAGATTGATTATCTATTGTTGAAATTTATATGAAGATGAATGAAATGCTAGTACTTTGGAATCATTTTGAGCTATTATTATTATTATTATTATTATTATTATTATTATTATTATTATTATTATTATTATTATTATTATTATTATTATTATTATTATTATTATTATTATTATTATTATTATTATTATTATTATTATTATTATTATTAGTATTATTATTATTTCGGTTTTTTGTGTAATTCTTTATATATCACTTTTTGAAAACTGCTAATATTAAACAACAATATTTAAACAAGTAAATTAATTATTTAAAGAATTAGTAAAATGTGAAATTAATGAAAAAGTCAAGATTTGAAAATGCAATAATCCTTGTAAAATTTTATTACATTTACATTACTATATTTACAGTAAATTTTTATTTTATTGGATTTCCGACATTTTATAATATTGAATCTGTATTTATTTGTGTAATTATCTGCTCTTGAAAGCTCAAATGGAATGGAAGCGATCTTCGTTTGTCAATAACACAATTGCAGTTAGACATTAAAAATCTTCTTTTTTATTTCAATCAAAACATCATGCTAAATTAATAAAAGTCAATTTAAAGGAATATTTACATGTAGATCTTTTCTTTTTCGTACCATCAACTTTTGTGGATAAAAATTTACCGATAAATATTATACTGAAAAAGGTCAAATATAGGTCCAAAAAAGGTCGAGAAACAGTTATATAATGAAATGTATTAGTTTTAAATAAAATAAAGCAAATCGTTGATATGGTAAAGTATTCGGAATCAGCTGTTTAAATTCACAGCTAGTGAGTATAATAAAACGAAAAAAATTTTAAATTTTAAGTAGAATTATATATTATATAAAACGAAAAGAAATACTTGATTTGAATCTAATCCCCAGAAATCTAACTCCTCTTCGAATAACGGCCCACAGACATCTGTTGGGTAATGGAGTTTACCTGATCTGTAGTAATTGAGAACCTGTGCAAAAACTCCAGGATGTCGATCAAAAAAATATTCATTTAACACAGGATCGTAATTTGCAAGAGCATCTGTCAATTTTGATAGTCTAGTAGCTGGAATTTTTTTCAGAGTAGCTTTGTAAGTTTCATGTCTAAAACCTCCAACATTAAGAATAACTCTATTATCTGCATCCATAAAAATTCTAAAAATATAAATAAAATCTAAAACGCCATTAATGAAAATAATAATAATAATAATAATAATAATAATAATAATAATAATAATAATAATAATAATAATAATAATAATAATAATAATAATAATAATAATAATAATAATAATAATAATAATAATAATAATAATAATAATAATAATAATAATAATAATAATAATAATAATAATAATAATAATAATAATAATAATAATAATAATAATAATAATAATAATAATAATAATAATAATAATAATAATAATAATAATGACAATAAAATTCACCAAACCATTATTAGAAAAATGATATTTACATAATATGATGGTTATGGTAAAGAAAAAGACACTAAAATATATATTAACATTTGATTAATTTATTATCCGTTGAAATTTAACTATATAATATTCAATTTGCTTCCGTTGTTGAAATTTTGAATTTTATTTAAATTGGTTTCTAATTAAAACTTTCACATTCAATACTGAATCAAAATCTCATTTTTTATGTTGAGGATAAAGGAAAAGTCATCGTTTTTAATGAATAATTTCGAGCTTTATTGTTTGTTCCTTTGAAGTGACAGTACGATTTTGTACAATACCAGATAAAAGTAAATTCGCATATATACAATTCCAGACCACTTTAGCAAAAGCTAGCTCCAAGAGTTAAATAATAAATGACAGGTTAGGAAAAAGTTCTTTTTATCCAGAACTTTTTAGAAGAAAATTTATATCTTTGCATTTGTTTTCTCAAGACAACTGTTATGACAAGAAAGTAGGCCGTATAATTATATTTCTATATATAATTTATAATGCGACTTTTACTGTGAATGTCAGTAAAATACAGCTCTGTAATATCTATTATTTTTATTAAATGTTTTTGTTGTTGTTTTTATTATGTTTTAATTAATTTATATTTTTTATTGAATTTTAAAAATTATTTTTTGTGTTGTGTAAATTTTTTTAAATTTGTTATTTATAAAAGTTTTGTCTTTAATTTATATGGTAAATTTTCCCACTTTACTCATTGTTGGATAATTAATTTATCAACAAAGTAAAATATTGACTCGTTCTAATCCTCTATTGAAAGTTATTTTAATAGAAAATAACTTAATACCAACATTTTGCCCATTATTTTAATACCAGCTTATGTTTTACCCACTCTGACTATGTACATAGATATTCGCCTATTCTGGCATTGCCTACTTGCTTACTATAGCCAAACTTCGAATGAATTAAGTAATAAAATTAGCTGTAAAAAAATTAATTCAATATGGTGTTCACTACATTTGAAATACAAACATAAATAATAATTTATTACCGACTTTATTTTTGAAAAGCTAAAGAATTTTTCGAAGAATTTTAGAATTATTTTCAAGTTAGAATTATTTTATATAATGATTATGTAACACTATTTCTCAAATTTTTAGTAGTCACGAGTTTTTATATAAATAATAATGAAACGGTCAGAAAATACAATCATCACAATGTATAACTTGAAATTTTCATGGAAAATTCAAGTTTACAGTTGCATAATGATGTAATTCATATTTCTGCGGAACAATAACACCGATGAGCTGTGAACAATCTCTACAATGGATATTTAACTTTGACAATAATATTTGGATTTCGATAACTGATTTACAATATATTTTGATATGTTGTTTTATTATTATATTTAATTGTTTTTTTCGTATATATATATATATATATATGCCTCCATAATTTACTATGATTTATTTGTTAACAGGTCCATTAAACTGGTGTTATAATTAAAATGAAAAAAATTAAATTATTTTTGAAAAATTGCAGAAACAACAAATTTCTTACTGGCCAAATAAACAAAAAATATGTGCGTTGTTTACTCTTGTTTTAGTGCTTGTTTTAGTCACAGCAAAAAAACATTCGATTAAGTGACAATAATTCTAAAGTGCAAATAAAATAATTTGAAATCAAGATTAAATCAAAATTAGATGATAAAAAATTATGTAATAAATAAATTTACTGGTGGTGGAAAAAAGATTCGAGAAACTTTGGTTATAAAAGTTCACAGATATGACCTAATAAATATTTATCAATGCAGAACTTAAGAAAGATAAAAAAGTTATTAGAAAAGAAATTTGTAAATTTAATGATTTAATTAATATTGTCATAAATACAAATAAATAAAATTTATTTTTATATTTGACATGGAAATAATTGATTTATTTTCAATTAGTTAGTTTGATATTGATGGTTGCGTGTCGTCGTGCTTCCGTTATTGTATTGTATTTCCATGGTGATTTTGTGGGTCTTGTGAGTGTTGGTGAGTGTGTGAATTTTTTTAATAAACAAACAATAGATTTGAGTTGTAATTGATTTTTTGTAATTAAATAAATAAAAAAATGTGGGAAAACACTTAAGGACAACACAAATCTTCAATTGAAAAGGGAAATCTTATAGTCAAAATTTTTTTCATTTGTATTAAATATATTATTCGCATCAAAAGGCTTAAATTATCATTTAATTGTTTTACAATTTAATTAATGCTGCTACCAGGTAATAATCACTTTATACCAATAATAATAATAATATTATTAATAACAATAATAATAATAAAATAAGGACAACAACAATAACAATAAGAACAATAATATATTGCAATTATAATTATTATAATAATTATTATATATTAAGTCTTCTAAACATCAATTTGGTTAGAAATGATCGTTAAATTATTTAATGATATCATAAAAACAAATAGTTTAATGTTTTATTGTTTTTGGCTTTCAGTTTTCCAAATAAACTATATTTTTATATTGCATCAAAAGGAACACACTCTTTAATCATTTGGGAAATGATAAAAGACTTGAGGCAAATAGTCATAATGAAAAAAAGATTCTAGCAATTTATGAACTATAGGTAGGAAATTTTATTAAATACTTATATAATAATAACTTAGTATTATAATTATTATTACTTTTTTATTATAATTATTATGATTATTAAGTATAAAGAGATTGACAAGGACTATCTTATAGTCGGAAATTTTTCATTAAATACATTATTCGCAGCAAAAGGCTTGAATTATCACTTTATAGTTTTATTATGATTATTATAGTTTTATTTTTTCTTATATTTTGTTTGCCATTATTTATAATTTACCGAACTAAATTGGATGATTGTATTTTGAGTTTTTTACATTGCTCATACTTTATAATATTTCAAATTTCATGAACAAATATTTTATCTGAATTTTCATATTTTTATATTTAATAAATTTTTCACATGTTTGACCAAAGTTATATTTTTGCCACTTTATATATAATTAGTTTTGATTGTTTTGACCAGTTTGCACAGTCTGGTTCCCACTGGTTGTGATGCGACAATGGAACCTAAAAAATTATATTTTTTTACTTATTTTGATATTATAAAATTCATTTGTTATCTATCCATTATTTTGATGAATTGTCGTTTCTAAACTTATTAAATTTAGATATGAAATTGTATTCAAAAAAAAGTTTTATTTTGAGCTACTTTTTTTGTTTGTCTATTCAGAATTTGTAAGTTTTTTAAAAAGGAGAAAAGAACGGTTGTTTTTGTTAATTGTTGGCTGTTATGTTAGTTGTCACTAGAAAATGTTTTTAACTATTTAATACAAATAAGTTACCGATGGCTTCTTTTATTTTATTAGAAAATAAATAAGTTTTTTATATTGGGTGGTGAATTGTAATGGGATATTTTATTACCCCACCCTCTATATTATGTTATATAAACCCGCATAATTAATGTATATGAAATCCTGCATGTTTGATTTACTAATATTAGATCCCTGAGTCCTCAGATTATATGATAATTTATTATTTGTCTCAATGATATATGTACTATAGACAGACATACAGTATGTATTGACTAGCTGTAATTAATGCATTGTTAAGTTGAGAATCATAGAATTACTCCCGAGAAAGTTATATAGAATTTTAAATTGAATTCAATAAAATTATATAGTAATATATGAAAATCTTTTTTTAATTTAACAATAACAATTTAGATTTGCTTTATCTGTGATGGTTTTAATAATTGACAGCTATTATAGTTAAAGGTTATTCTACTGAACTAGCATAAAGGATTTTCTGAGTCTCATTACTTTATTATTTTTTAATGAAATCATAATATAGTTGTTAAAACCAAATTTGTTTTATTATAAATCTGCAAAGTGACATGAGAAAGCACATTTTCAATTTATTTGTCAAATCATGCTACTTCTGTCAAGTATCAAATTATGAGCAAATTCTTCATTTTGCATGGCGATAACAGATAGCAAATATGAAATCAGTTTAATGAATTTTAATTTATTTATATTTATTATTTTAAAGTATTGATCTGTTAATGAATTATGTCTTTTCTTATTGCACTGTTTCTGGAATTTTTATTTAGTATAATTTTTTTTTAATTTGATTATTTCAACTATTGAAACAAATAATGTGGTTTTAAAATATTTCAAATATTCATAGAGAAACATTGTTATCTTCTAATTTATTACTTTTCTTTAAATATTTGTTATAAATGTTTTTATATGTCTTATACATACATCCTGATTTTATGTCAAATGTCATTTAAACAGTAAGTAATTAACATTTTTTTTTACTTTATAATCACTTTTCCGATAGTTCGGCTTAAACTAATCCAAAATCTAAATATATTACTTTATAAATGAATTGTAATTATTATTAATAGTTTCTATGTCAATTAATTTGTCTATCAATAATAATTTTAAATAATTTTTAGAATATTATTATAAAACTAATAATAATAATAATAATAATAATAATAATAATAATAATAATAATAATAATAATAATATAATAATAATGAAAATTCCTATAGAAAAAAACGACCCCTACAGATTGTACGGTCCGAAAACCGTAAAGTTAAAATTACGGGTCGCAATATTAAATAATTATTATTTAAATATAAATAAATTAATAAAGAGATAAGCAGAATTTCAATTGTTTTTTAATATTATAATTTTGATTGATTTCAAATCATTGATTTTTGATTGAAAGTTGCTTTTTGGTTGTATGATTTATATATATATATATATATATATAAACATTCAATGTATACCTAAACAAATATATATAAAGAAAAATATGCGAGGAAAAACTGATATTTACTTTTTCCACCCGACATATTCATATTTTTTCTATATGAACTTAAATGAGTGATGAAGCCATTTATAAAATCTATTTGATGGAATTTAAATATCACCAACAAAATACCAGAACAACAACTTTAAAGTGACATTTAAGTAACAAGTATCCGAAATCTTTCGACACAAAAGAAAATTCAAACCAAAAGTGTCCTTCAAATCAGGCAACGCTCTTTCGTTTTTCATTCAGGAAAAGATTTCAACTACAAAAATCAATTGAAAACTTACCAATTATAACGAAGGCTGGCATTAACAGTATGCTGTAGTATGCTGGTTTCTTTGAAGACCCTATAATTTCTCAGTGTTTAAATATTTCTAGAATTCCACGGAGCTCACTACGCAATGAAGTATAAGAAATGGTGAGAAATCTGAGAAATAATATTTTCGAAAGTAAGAAGGGACAGCGGAGATCCTTAGCTCAGAAATGGCTGGAAAAAAACACAGTATCTATAATGGTCATTTCAACACTAATTTTTAAATAATTTTTCCAATTTATTTCATTGGTTTTGCAATTTTGGTACAAAGATTTTGGTTTGATTTAAATGTAATTCTTTTATAAACTTGATTTGTAAAAATTCAATAAATTTTACTAAATATTAATTTTTAAATTTTTGCAATTCTCAATTCTTATATATATCAATCAACATCTGATAAAGGTTGTAACAAAAATGCATGATTATCCTTCAGACTTTTATTGATCTATTGTTATATTATATCAAAACTTTTATTTTCAATTTATCATGATAAAGAAATTAAGAGTTTTATTTATATTATTTTAATCAATTTATCTAAAGGTAAGGTAGTGAGCAATATAATAAAATAATAAAGAGAACACTCTTCAGAAAATAAAGACTAAATTTAATCATTTTCACACAAATTTGAATTATCAATAAGTCTTAATTAAAACAAATGCCACATAAACTTATCAAACTTGACAAATGATGTTTAGAAATAGCTAAAATTGAAATTTATGAGCGTATTCAAATAGATCAAACATGACAAATTATAAAGATAAAGAAAAACTTTTAATTAAACTACAAAAAAAATGCAAATAATTCTATTTCATTGCTAATCATTAGTGATGTTTCGTGTGTGACAGGATTATTTCTGAAATTTGCTTATTCTTCCCTAGAATTTTTACTTTTTTACTTTATGTAAATTTCAAGAGTTATTCACTTTTGAATTACGCTTTCTAACCATATTAAAATGCAGCGCATCCAATTCAAAGAATTTTTTTATTATGCCTTCAAATGCTTTCCAAATAAACTATTAGAAATTGTAATGTTAGAAGTTAATCTTGGTACCTCGTCAAAATAGCCCAGGACAAAATAGCCCGACAAAACAACTAATTTTATTGGAATTGTCAACATTATACTCCGAGTATATAAGATATTTTGTCCCCCTATGGGTATTGGTCAAACTCAACATGTCACACCTATTATTATTTATTATTTCAATAATAAATGTATCCAATAAATTGAGCTATTTTGTCCTGGGCTATTTTGACTGGTCACGGTTAATCTTACCTATAATATTTTATGTGATATAAAATAGATTTTATGTAGACAAAAGTGGGCGCAATAGCCCACTTTTGTATAACTCATTGGTTGCAAAATGATTCATTAATCTGATCAGAGGTAGGTCAGGCTAAAACATGATGCTTCATATTCTTTATTAAGACTAATGATTCAAAAGCGTTTTAACGGTCAAAACAAATTCTAACTTTTACCAAAAAGACGAATTTCAACTCAATTTTCTTATTTATTTATTTCCTTTTCTAAAAATGAAACAATTATCCAATAAAGTGAATTTAAAATGTAAAATAATATATATATTTACATTCATTAAATTTAATTAAATTAAGATTGGTCAACAATCAATTTAAAATTCTGTGGAGAAAATTCTTAGTAAATAAATAAGAATAATTTCAATTTTAGTCTTTATGAAAATGTAGTTAAAAGGAACTGAAAGAAGATATAAAAAGCAAAGTCAGGACCAATATTTATCTGTTAATGGGGTTATGAAAATTTAATGAAAACTTAAAAACCAATAATAAATGAAGCAGTAACTGTTAAAATCGTAATCTAATCTCTCTAAAATAGATATAATTTCATGCTAACAATTGCTACAATTAACCAGCACAAATTGAAAATCTGAAAATAATGGTTATATTTAATTAATGATTTGTTTTTGTAAATAAAAACTGAATAAAATTAGATTCAGATTGAGTACAATATAAATACTCTTGAAAATGATTTCAATGCGATTTAAAATTGTTTCTGAGGTATTAATTATAATTAACGGATCTACTTGAAGGTTTGAAGATTTTATTATTTATTATTTTACTTTTCTGACTATTGAATTAATAATTGACAACTCAATGTTAAAATACGTTTAATATTTAACATTTTATAAGTAATTTTATATGTTTATATATTAAAAAGAGAGCTTGAAGACTATAAATCAGTAATATATCAGTGTCTTTGATATATATATATATATATATATATATATATATATATATATATATATATATATATATATATATATAATACAGTTTTAAAACTTGGATTTTATTATTGAGAATAATATGTTCCAATATCGTTGATGGTGATCTAAAAATGTATAAAAAAAGAAAACTGCATCCTATTAATATAAATGAAAAAGAAAAGATGAGAAACTAAACTAATTTAGCTTAGTGATGAAATGATTCGAACGGTCAATTAATAAATGATTTTATGGCAGATTTATTTAAAAATAATTTATTTTATTATTCAATTTTTTTATTATAAGAACTTTTTTTCCAATTTCACCACTGAATTTTTTTCCATTGAATTTATTAAAATGAGCTTGAAGACTAGAAATAAGTAATATATCGATGTTTGTGATATTCACGAATTTTCGGCACTGTCTTTTTGATATGTTATTTGATTTATTATTTAGATTCAAGAAAATATATAATATTAATTTATTTAAAGTAATAATATAAATAAGTATTTGAATACTAATAATATAAATATTAAATATTATAATAAAAATATCAGTACTAAATATTGTTATTATCATTATTAAAATATTATTATTGAAAGTTTTAATAAATATTATTGAAATTGGAATGAAATTTTAACTTGCCAAAACGAGTTTGTCGTTCATCCATCAATTCATATTAATTTACCAATAATTTAATTAAATAGAAAACGTATGAAAGTAAATAAAAATATATTTGCAAATAAATGATTGATATGATTCAACGGTTTATTTTTAGTTTTACTATATTATTATTATTATTATTATTATTATTATTATTATTATTATTATTATTATTATTATTATTATTATTATTATTATTATTATTATTATTATTATTATTATTATTATTATTATTATTTACATATTTATTCTTAAATAAAATTACTATATTTGTGAAAATTTCTTTATTTAAAAA
Source organism: Schmidtea polychroa (assembly GCA_959609185.1). NCBI lineage: Eukaryota > Metazoa > Platyhelminthes > Tricladida > Dugesiidae > Schmidtea > Schmidtea polychroa. The sequence continues at coordinate 35,249 of CAUHTR010002768.1, read as the reverse complement.
AGATTTTTATTATTAGTTTAATTGAGGAATAAAAGCGGTTTGAAAAACAGGAAATTTTCATTGCAGAAATAAATGAAACAGGATAGAAAAAATGAATTCATTGGGCGGTTAAATAAAACTATTCAAAAAATAATAAAAATCAATAATTATTATTAAACGAATTTTATTAATATAGAAACGTCTATGGAGTCATTGATATCCATTTATGTTTCTCATTTGCGTTTTTATTTCATTTCTAAAATTCACGTGTATGATATTATTTAAATTTCATTATATAATTATTTTATTGTTTCAATAATTTTTCGGCAATGTTTGAATTTATAAATAAAAATTAATTTCAATTAAAATGAAATTAATTTGTCTCAGTTGAGAATAACAATACTGTACAATATATATATTATGAAAAATTATTTTGACTTCTACTTAAATATAATAATAATAATAATAATAATAATAATAATAATAATAATAATAATAATAATAATAATAATAATATTAATAATATTAATAATAATAATAATAATAATAATAATAATAATAATATTAATATTAAAAATATAAATAATCTAAATTTATATTGATATTTTTAAATCATTTCTTCCGAGATAAAATGTCTTTAAAAATGTAGACATAATTGTAATTCCTGTGTTGATGTTGGACTAGAATAAAGGAATATATTTTAATGAAATGATATTTTAATAATATTCACTTCGCGAGGAAAATTATTTATTTAATTTTGTAATTGCTCTAATTATATTTAAAATAGATTTAAAAAGTTTACTTTAACAAAAAGTAGGCCAGTAAAAATTGTTCTTTTTATAAAATATTAGAAAATATTTCTCAAAATTATTTCCTTAATAATTTCTATTGCATTTTCTTGTAAATTTGTTTTATAAAGAAATATAGTTGTTGGAAAAATATTTTCGGTAGATAATGTTTCTAAAATTAAGATATTTTTTTTTATATAGAGTATATAAGTAATATATTTTTTAAAAATAAAGATTAATTTGGATAGCAAATGATTAAATAAATGCGTAAGTTCTTAAGTAGTTGCTATTCTTTATCTCTCTTCTTACATATGCTACTCTAATAGATCTAAAAACATTTTGTGTCACCCTTTGTATGTGTAACCATTTATTTAGTATTTTAAGTAACACATTCTTAATTGATCTGCATGAAATTTTAACATTGACTCCATTTTCTTTTGAAATATATCATTTAATGTTTTAACTTCAACTTTATGAGTTCAGGACTTTGGACTTTTTTTCCTCTCCTATATTTTTAGTCTTTGACAAATCATGCTTTCATATTGTACATAATACTGAAAGATGCAATTTTATAGAATTTCTTTTCAATATTATAAATAAAGGAATTTGTTTAAATGTTATTTTCACTAATATCGATTTACATGTAATAGGTGTAATGCTACATACATTGGAGAGACTTTTCGTCATCTCTGTATTCGAGGTTGTGAACATTATCAGTTGAAGGCATTTATCATTTTTAGTGAGCACAAGACTGTATGAGAAAAACAGGCATGTCTGATTTTAAAATTTTATTAAAAATATTTTTTTTGTATAGAGAAAAATTGATCAAGTGATGATACCATCTGGTATTTGTTACAAGTCTTCTTATTTGTATTTGGAAATTTTATCAAACCGAGTTTAAATGAAATCATTGGTTTGGATAAAGGGATTTTGGGATAATATTAATGATCAGCGTGTTTTAAATGCTTTAGAAGCTTGATATTTGGATAAATAAAATTCATTCTAACTAAGCGTGAAAGATTTGGACCAATTATTTTGCAAGAGTTGGAATCCAAAAATAACCAAATAAGTAATAGTTATTCACTTAATGATGATGATCATGAAGATAATGAAATAATTTTTTTTAATTTAAATTTAATTTTTAAAAAACATAAGACCCACCTTGAAAGTAAGACCTAACACGATTTTATGGAGATTTTTCATAAAAGATTAATACAAGACATGTATATCTTTTCAAGAAAATGGTGAGGAAATAGATATAATAGACACTTTTTCTCGTTTTTAAATTTGCAAAAATTATTATTTGTATTGTTTCATATATAAAAAATATATATAAAATATATTTATTTAATTATAATTATAAACGCCTTTGCTCATACTAGGTGACTATGGAATTTTTTGTAAATTAAAAGATCATGTCTTCAGTTTAATTACAACTTGGAAACATTGCAATGTCGGCTATTCCAAACCATCATTTCATGAAACGATTAATTCTTGGATTAAAATTAGTTAGAACAAAGTTTCTAATGAAAATATTAAGTTTTATATTAAATTATCGGACTTTTCAATAAATTAAGAAGTTGTTTCACATTTCCAAGCACATTTATGGGAAATCTCCAGTGAAGACTTTCTTAGATTTTTTGGTGTCCTTGGCCTGATTGATACAAAAATTGAACTAATAGCACTGATTAATAATTGTAATTGTTAATAATAAATCATTTTATTCTTTTATTGTTATGTTTCTAACCATTTTGTTCTTACTCAATATGTAAAGTAAATTTAAAATTTTTTAAATGAATAAATAAAGCCTGTACTTTTGAAAAATGTTTTTTTAAATAGATCGTCTATATTAGGAGCTTTTAATTTGAAGTTTTTATCATGTTAAATCTATTTAACTTTTTATTCACTACACCAAATTTTTTAACTATAGAAAAAATAATATCAAAATTTGTCAGTCGGTGATCATAACATTTTCGATATTGTTTATTATAGTAGTTGTTTGAATATTCTGAATATGGTGTATATTTAAATATATATAAATTAGTTTATATTTAGTTATCTCAAACCATTTGAAAGTATATTTCATGTTGCACGTCTGCTGTTAAAAAATGTTAATTATATCAAAATGAAAATTTTAAATATAATTTCTTCTAAAATGCAACCAAATTTAATATAAATCGCCATTCGTACATCTTTTTAACTATATATTTCGATAGCATCACAATCATCATCAAGTTACCTACATTCAAGAGGGATGAATAACTATACAATATTGATAATTTATAAACAAATTATTAAATCTATAAATTTTTAAATTATAAATAACAATTTTTCAAATAATTATTTTCAAAAATAATTTTCAATAAATAATTTCAATAAATAATTTTCATTTTTCATAGTCGTTAGTTTAATTATCATGATTTTTAATTTATTTAAAATTGAATTAAATACATATAAAGAGAATAATGATATAATAATTTTATATAGTGGTGTTAATTTCTAATTGAATAATGTTAATTTTATTTCTTATTTTTCTTATTAGTAAATATTTAATATAAATGTTTGATTAATTGTCAATTAATTGTTTGACTTTTTCAGAAAACCACATTATTAATGAATTAAAAATGAAATTAACATTTTCAAATTAATATAAAATACTATTAAATTTCAAGTTCATGCTAATAAATGAAATAAAAATGAAATAAAAACCTCTTGAAAATGTTACCGTATATATTCACATATAGGTCGAGCAATTTTGAATATATTATTATATATTAATTATATATTTAATTATATATTACCCAAAATATCGTTTTTAATAGGTTGGCTTTTACGCGGGTCATCTATTTTTGACATTTTAATCAACCAAATTTGGGGGGTCGTCTTATATGCGAGTATATACGGTAATTTATCATTTGACTTATGGTTTTCTTGTTAATTACTTTTTTTCAATTCTTTTAAATATTTTGTTGTCATAATTGAAAGAATTTACTAAAATGTGATAAATTCAGTTGAATTGGCTGGGGAAATTTTATCTATATCACAACACTCTATATTTATTAAATTGCTTTTCGGTAAGTTAGCAATGTTTATTCTCCACCTAGGAAATATAAAGTACGACATAATATAATTTAAAGCTCCTGAATTATTTATTATTGCAGGAATTTTTTCAATTTTTCTCATTTGAAGAGAATTAGAAATTTGATATAAGAGTAATTTTGTTAATGATTTATGCCAAACCATTTAAAGAGAAATAATTTATTTAAAAAGAATTTATTTAAAAAGTATATTTTCAATATTGAACCATTATTAGTGTCATTAAAACTTCAGATAAAAGCTCAATCATTTTTCAAGTTTTTTTACTTCAAGTTTTATTATTTTATTATTTTGGCACATAATTTCTATTTCTTCATGTTCTAAAATTAATTTTCTAATAAAGTTTGTATTCAATATATATTTTTAAATTGTTTTTTACATGTAGATCATCTTTCAATCATTAAGTCACACTGAATAAATCCTATAATATAAGAAAAATAACCCAATAGAAATCATAACACTTAAGCTTATAAAGTTAATTTTAAACATTTACCTTTTTTTATTCACTACGGTAAAACGAAAATTTTGAAAACAAAGACCACTACACAATCATGTTTAATCTTATAAAGTTAATTTAAAACATTTAGTCCATTCAATCAAAGAATTTTCAATCATTAAAAATATTAAATTTAAAAATATTCAAAATCACGAAGTATATAACTAAAACAGAGGTTATTATTAATATTTTTATTATATTATTGGCAAAAAACTGAATTTAACAAGTCTGGATGAAACGTGACCGAAATGCGTCGGAAATAGCATGCAGGCAAAACATCAAGTGATGTTAAACTCGAAACACGTCAAGACATCGATTAAACACAATTAAAAAAAATTAACATAATACCGAAATGATAAACCTGGAACTAAAGTAAAACAAAACAAAAAACAAGAAGTATTGCACGAAACCAACTCAAACATAGATTAGATACACAAAAGAAGTAAATAAATTTGATTTAATCTCGATAAGAGAAAGTAGGAATAAAAAGGAAAATAGTTTCCACAAAAAATCATCAGAGAATAAATTAAGAATTAAAATTATAATAGAAATGTCCTGAAAAACTAGAATATACTATAAAAATGGAGAAATCCATCATGGCCGCTAAATAGTTAGTTAAAGCTATCTACAGGATAGAAATTTAAGAATTAAATTATCAATAAACAAAATGAAATAACATTCAAATTAAGAGAAATATGAATTATTTAATAAAACTATTAAAATAGCATAGAATATTCGGAAAAATGCTCATATCCATCATGGTGATGAAATTAATTAAAAATAAATAAAATAGAAAATTAGAAAATTAAATAAATAAGAAATTATAAGAAGTCATCAAATTATTAAAAATTGAAATTCAAAATTAATCAGAATTAAAATAATTCAAATTTGTTTTACTGAATCAATGCACGCACAAATACTCGCGCACCAAAATCGACGCATTTCAGTCACAATTTAATCAAAAATTTCAATCCAAGTTGAACACACAAAATTTGAACCAAATTTTAAATATTGAAATTGTTGAAGAGGTAAAAACAATGGCGTCGGCAGGATTTTTTGAAAGATAGTGCAGAATAAAACAAGTCTATGAGTGGATAACTAGGTCAAATTTTTTTAATCCCCTTAACATATTTTCGAGAAAACCGGAGCTCTATATCGTATTATAAGGCATTGTTTATCAAGAGACGAAAGGTGAATGAAGAAATTCAAGAGAGCTCTCGTGTACTTCCTTCAGATCCTTCCCCTTCTATGTCATTTCCAAAGTCTCAATCGTTCCTCGTTATTAATATGGTTTTTTAAATACATCCCAATATCTAAATAACTTTGTACTGTTTCTTCTAAAGTATCTCCTTTTCTTTATAAATCAGACTTCTGATTTATCAATAAAAGGAGACACTTTATAAGAAACAGTACAAAGCGATTAGATATTGGCATGTATTTAAACAAACATATTAATGAGGAGGAACGATTGAAACTTTTAAAATCCCAATGGTTACCCAGGATAGAATATAATTTCATAAAGGACGTAGATACTACTCACAGCGAACATTTCGTCTGGAATGGTTAACAATTTATCCTTGGATAGGTTACTGCCACTGCAAAAAAGCCCTTTTTGTAACTTGTGTATATTGTTTCGATCCGTAGTGCACTGCAGTTTATTGGGAGCGTTTATTGTAAAGTCACGCACGCAATATAATAGATTTAATGGATTGGCAAAAGGTCATGCATCCACCCAATGGCATCGGGATGCAATGAAACAATCAGAAACGTTTCTTAGTGTAGCTTCAGGAATCAAGCAGACTTATATCAGCTTTTAAACAGTGCTCATTTCAAAAAAATTGATGCAAATGGAATGAAACTTTGATCTATAATACTGCCCTCCTTATCAAATAGACCGTAACTGACAAAACTACAAAAATCGAGTTAGAGGCGTCAACTGTATGCAGTAGCAATTAACCTTCATTCTGCTTAGCGATAAGACCGTATCTAGTCCGAGGCCTTAGAAATTTGATTACTTACATCGATTACATGGTTTAGGTTAACTGGTTGGCAGAATTGAAAACACGTTTTGTTATTTATCTCCTAAGTGTATTTTTGCAGTTACGGTCTATTTGATAAGGAGGGCAGAATAGCTTCATGATTTTCCTTTTTGTTGCAAAACTGACTGTGGGTCTGTATTCAGACTTACTTCATTTTCGAGTGAATTCTGGAGATAAAAGTTTGGAATAACACTTGGAATCAAGGGCTACGAATGCATTATTTATCATCAGTCCCAAATGAAATTATTGATGCTGTACAAAATTAGTTGAGAGAAACAGTGATAAATGAAATTAAAGAGCTCAAGTTTTCTCTGTTCTAGCTGATGAAACTACTGACTTTGTAGAAATTGAACCGATATCTATTGGAATTTGCTACTTATATCAAGACTAAATTAATATATTAAAAATTCATGAAGAATTTATTGAATTTTCTGCTCTATCTGAGTTAGATGCCAAATCTATATCTAAGGCAATAATGAAGACAATGCAAGATTTAGGTATAGATCTTAACCTTTTGGTTGGTCAAGGATATGATAGCTGTGCTACAATGTCTGGTCAAATAGGTGGGGTTCAAAATATTATACGAGACTTATACCCAAAAGTAATTTTTTTACATTGCTGCAAGCCATCGTTTAAATCCTGCGAATAATGATACCAACAAAGTAAGAATTTTTAAAAAGAAAATTAAATAAATAATTGCTGCTTTGAAAAATATTGCTGAAATGGAAACTCATAAACAAGTCAAAAGGCACACATGCTTTACACTGCAGCAACTAATAGTATTTTTGTAATAGCACTGTACACAATTGTCTTATATTCATCAAAATTAAAACCAATTATATCAAGAAGTTCAGTTATATTCAAGTACAACTTGACCTATTATCTCTCAATATAGAAATTGACAAGCTAATGAAGATTTTCCATCGGTCAGAAGAACGATTGTCAGGTTTATGCATGATGAACTTACATAGAAAGAGAATTGATGGCAACGAAGAATTTGTGAACGCTTCCATATCAAAGTTTGCAGAGAAACCGAGAAGATTTCAATTTTTATTTTTAGAAAATGACAAATATAAATGACAGGTTTAATTTAAAAATCTTATTCTGTTTTGCAAGAGTTATTTTATTATTTTGTTTTAGACTTATTTCTTTGATAATCATATTATATAAATGAATTTTTTAGAACGAAAGTTTGTTTTTGAGTGTTAATTAAAATTTAAAATATTTTGTATTGTATTATTTAGAAAATGAGAGGTGATCCACTTGCACCACCTTGCACCTCTCTGCAGGCGCCCATGGATAATAATTTTGTTGTTTTGTACTTGTATTTATATTTAATGTTATGAATTGATTAAATGATATAGTCAGAGATTTTGATTTTGTTTTGTTTTCAAACGAGATCACTTTCTTGACTAAAATAATATATTTTATCGGCCCACAGCCACTACACCACACTGGAAGTCAGTTAGCGGAAAACTTCTTGTGTTAGTGTATATGTTAGCAAGTGGTGGGATGAATGCCCTAACACCCTGTCGTCTACAACTCGCACGTGTCCGTGTCATGCTGGCTATTGGTAAGACTAATAACCGCGGAACGTCAAACAGCAAATTTAATTTATATAGAAAGTCCGGAATTACATCGAGCTTTTTAGTTCGGTCGTGCTTCTAAAGATCTTAACACACAACACTAAGAGCTCTTCACACAAGAGTCCAGTGGGCCGTGTGTGGCGAGCAAATTTTCATTTTCACTGTAATAGTAATTGACTCAGAACATGCAGACGACACATCTAAACTCACTATTCAATCTACACTATCTTATTATATAAGACACTAACAGGTCATTTCTTAATGTCCAATAGGCTATGAGTTGTGAGCATTTAAAATACTATAGACTTAAATTTACAACAGATCACAATGAAAGATGAGAATTGAAATTAATAGTGTAAGTCTAGTCCATAGGTTAGATCATTGTACTCAAAATGAATTAAAATAAGGGCCGATCTCTGCTCAAATTTCTAGAAGTTAGTTTTTATATATTAGTGAAAGGAAATAAATTACTGAAAATAAGGGCAGATCCCTGCATTAAAATGCAAAAAATAACATTGCAACATCGAATTAAGTTTATAAATTTGAAAACAAGGGCGGATCCTTGTGTAAATTTCTGAAAACATCTAAATAGTAATTGTAATTATCGGGGACCTAAGATAGTTTTACATCAAACCTGCAAATAAGAGCAGATCCCTGCTCGAAATTCTGTAAGTGAATGATCTCTATAAGGAAATGGATAGATAAAAATGAGGGTTGATCCCTGTTCGAAATTTTGAAGGTTGATTTAACTACTAAGATAAAGAGATTAAATGAATGAAAATCAAGACAGATCGATATTGTGAATGACTAATAGACTATACCCGATTACCTCTTCCGGCTCTTACAATGGGCCGACACACCCGCCAGGAAGCCCGAATCTTGGGGCACTCAAATTGTTCTTTGGACAACATGGACACACTGACTCACATTTCCGACGTTTAATGTATTATTGTGTGTTTATAGGAATAAAAATGTGTATTCTGTGTGGTATTTCTCAATTTGATTGTATCTGTGAAAGTTTCCTAGGGGTAATTATAAACTCATATTGTAGTATCAGAGATAAGACATTTTGTAGTAAATCTCACTACTTTTACATCAATGGACCACAGAACAAAGGGACCCAAGCTTAGTCGGGCACAGACCTTCTATTGGCAGTCTGCGAACCCACTCGGATGATTGACGATTATAATGTGCGAAGGTACGCTCACTTCTCGCGAGCATTCACCCATTGGACACATTACCAACGTTGATTGCTCAATGGGTGTCGGATTGTAGAGTAGATCATGGTGTCTTAGGTTGCATTGGAAACGACATGAAAGGCTAAAATGTAGATTACCTGTAACCCACCAATATTAGAACTTTAAAATATTTACATATACCACAATATGAGCCACATAAAAATACAAATAAAATTTATGCACACAGCCTGATGATTGAAAAATTATGATGAAAACTTATGTATACTCGCTGTGAAAAACTATTACGCTGAGTTAGATGTAAAAAAATCATCTATAATATTAGAAAGTCAATAAGCTTATACTATAGAAACACATGGATTTACACGTTTGTTGGTTTTTTTCATTTCATGAAATAACATTATTTAAATCGAAAGTGTAAAAGTGGAAGAAAAAATAAATTTAACACACAAACACTGTAACTATTTTATTGAATAATCTTATTTTAAAATGTTATTATTTGAAAATATTGTAGGCAAAAATTTTAAATTTTATGCCGAAGATTTTGTTGAATTCTATTTTTCTACTCTGAGTTGAAAAATAAAAAGATAAAATAATAAATGATGAAAACTAATTTTATTTTGAAAGATTATTATGAATACAAAAATATTCACTTAGCTCCATAATTTACGAATTCGGAAATATAGATTAATAAAGAACAATATAAAAATCAAAAAGCTTTAATTTATGAATTTTTGCCAAATTTCTGGAAAAATGAAAAATTGTGGAAAATAATATAAAAAAGATAATTTAAGTTAAAAATTATTAAAACTTACTTAAACCCGTTTGCTCGGAAGATTAGTGTGCAAATTTATGTGACTCATAATTTGTCATCAATTATTTTCATTCAGATTATGAATTTATTTTTTCTGTATTTTTTTACAATTTAAAATAAGTTTTAATAATTTTTAACTAAAATTCTATGTTTATATATTATTAGCCACATATTTTTATTTTATTTATCTATTTTGGGCAAAAATGAAGAATATTTATTAAATAATGCCTTNACATAAGAAAAAATTACATAAGACGAAATTACATAGAGAAGAAATTACATAGAGAAGAAATTACATAGGAAAAAATTACATAAGAAAAAATTACACAGAATTAGTATGACAAAAATTTTTTTTGCATGTTCTTAACTTTCTATTAAATAACAGTAAAAATATAACTAATTCTATACAGTATTTACTATCTGATTACAGAATCATTATATCTATTAATTTCCATATTTCATGTTAAATAACTTTAAATCTTCTCTATTAATTATTGTATGCTATTAAATTCATAAATATTGTTAACGAAGTTTAAATAAAATTTATTTAATTTCACCATGGATATTTTTGAATATAGCACTAGCAATAAAGGCGGTGAGATGATTATTTATAATGGATTCGAGTTTATTCGCCATCATAAAACAATTGGAGGGACAATTTATTGGCGTTGTTCAAAGTTTAGAACTTTAAGATGTCGATCGTTGCTCCATACCAGAGACAACAAAATCGTTCGCGCCCCTTCAGAACACTGTCATGCAAATAAAGTATTTGAAGCAGAATCCCATAGACTAGCAAATATAATGAAGGCTAAAATGCTACATCCTGGGGCAACAGCTCGTTCAGTTATAGCTGAAGACATAATAACTACATCAGATGGTGTAAAAATAGGCTTACCAAAGAAAAGTTCTTTGACTAATTCTGTGTAATTTTTTTTGTGTAATTCTTTCTTGTGTAATTTTTTCCTATGTAATTTTTTCTTATGTAATTTCTTCTCTATGTAATTTCTTCTCTATGTAATTTCGTCTTATGTAATTTCGTCTTATGTAATTTTTTCTTATGTAATTTTTTCTTATGTAATTTCTTCCTATGTAATTTCGTCTTATGTAATTTCATCATGTAACCATATAAATGTTTTCATCCCATGCAATATTAAAAATCAACACACGTGTAAGTTTGTGTGTTTCTATATTGATTTTATTTATATGATAGAATCTTTTATTCCATGCAAACAGGTGTATAGATGACACTATTCCATAAAAACAAGTGTAACATTTGTTTAATGATGATTATGCTTGTCATATGGAAAGATGAGTTCATAATGGCTATTTAAATCTCAATTCCAAAACCAAAGGATATTCGTATATTTAGCATATTTTTAGATATTTTAGGATTTAAGCACTAATACACATTTTCAAATTAAAATAAAACAGATGGTGCGCGTTAGTTATTGATTGTATTTGTTTGTTGGGGTGCGCACACAGACGTGATGCAATGTATTTTTTTATTTTTATTTTGGAATTGACAATTTTAGGTTTTTCTTATTGTTTGTTTGGTCGTATTTTAATTAATTGATTTTTTCCTGAAAGGTTCGGAATTTGGTTTTAAAAAGGTTTTTTGGCAGAGTTTTTGAAAATAAAGATTTCTTCTCAAGTTGTTGTTTTCTCTTGAAAATTTAATGAAATTTATGATGGCTCGAAAATATGCCAATCCAACAACTATTTTTTCTCCGGACCATAGTTTATATCCAATTGAATATGCAATGGAAGCTGAGGCTCATGCTGGTACTTATTTCGGAATGATTACGAAGGATATTTCATGTACAGTGGCTGGAATTACGTTAGATGCTAATATTTTGTCAGATCAGATGAGATTAAATGCCCAACGTTATTTGCTAACTTTGCAAGAGCCAATTCCAGTTGATCAATTAGCTACACAGATCTGTAATTTAATCCATGCTTATACTATGAACGGTGGTCATGAGGCGATTTATAGCAGCATGGTGAAATGAGATTTAGATATTCGAAAGGATTTATATACGATGACAATGAAAATATACAATAAAAAATACAAGTTGACAGTCTTCAACATATTGAGACGCATAAAAAGAATACAAAACCAACAATTAAACTAAATTTTATTTATATATTAAGTTTCCTGCCTTAGTTAAACGATTTCCTCACTATTACCACCACATGTAACTAAAAACTTAATAATATTGTCTTACTCGACAGAATATAAAATGATTTGACTAGAATTTTGAAAATATTTGCTTAATATTAACAATGGACAATTTTTCATGGTTGTAATAAGCATTAATATATACCAATATTTATCAAAAAAAAATAATAAAACCTTGACATGAGAGGTGTAATGTATAAGGGGAAACAATTTTACTTAGAATTAAAAAATTTCACTAAATGTAAAACAAATTCAGTCTCAGATTTTAGGGAATGGAAAAACAAGTGAAATGCAATTATGAAAATTATTGTCATTGATAAAACAGAATATTATTATTATTATTCTAATCAAGTTTTGATTTATAATTTATTTTTAAAATCACTTTTGAAACAGCAAGTTAAAAAACTTTTTTTCGTTTTTATTATTAAATGACAATAGATTATTATTTGAAAAAGATAACCCATTTTCAACAGACTTTTCAAATGTTTATGCTTTATATAATAGTGAAAATGCAAGGCTAGTATGAGTATTACAATGGCTTATCTTGAAAGATGTCAAACGTGTTTTATTATTTTATAAAAGCGGCAGAATTGTAATATTCAAAGTAGTCCATTAGTATGTGACAAGGCCAATTATAGGAGTGTAAATAAATGCAGATGAGCATTTTTATTGTAATCTTTTTAAGGTTGCTAGAATCATTATATTCAACGAAAAACATTCTTGAAGTGACATTAAATATTTATTAATTTTACTTTACTAAATTTTTCTTATTAAATTAATTTCAAATGTTCAACTTTTGTAAATATTTAAATAAAAAAATTATTCAAATTTTAAAAATTATTATTTAAGTGTCATGATTTGATTAAATTAAGGGATAGTCAATTGATATATATATATTTACTGTAGAGTAATATATACATTTAAATGTTGATTGAAAAACAAATTTTATAAGAAAATATGTATTTAGGTGTAAATATGACACACATACAATTGCAATTAGTAAATAATGGGATCTGTCATAGTTATTGTCAATTGTAATTTATCTTCTTGTTTTATACTTCCCAAAATTTAAATAAATAATGAAATTTGTAACAGAACAAATTAATCAGTTTATAATAATAATAATAAAAATAATAATAATAATAATAATAATAATAATAATAATAATAATAATAATAATAATAATAATAATAATAATAATAATAATAATAATAATAATAATAATAATAATAATAATAATAATAATAATAGTGCCAATATTAATATGTATTGTATTGTTAATAATATTAATATTAATTAGAATTAGAATTATTATATAAATATAAATAATATTTATTTTCAAAATCGTGAAAGATTTTGTTCGATCAAATCAAAGAAAACTAAATTTAGCAATGTACTAAAATAAATGAATTAAAATTCGGTTTGATTTAATTTGTCATAATTGTGATTACAGTTTCTTGGCAAGCTAAAGTCTGTCAAAAATAATTTTGTTTATTTTCTTTCTTTCATCGTTTTCGTCAGTGAAAATCTATCTAAGGGCGTTCTATTGTTGGGAGTTTGTTCTTTGTTTTATTATTTGAAATTCAATTGTTTTCAACTTTTTTCTAGTTTTTTTTATTAATAATCTAACAAATACTTTTCAAATTTTAATGACAATATTAAATTTATTTTGTGTCATTTTCTATGGAATTAAAAAATTGGAGAAACTGAAGTTTCGAGATAATGAGGAGAAAAGTCAGATGTGTACACTTGTTGGTATAGTGAACGAAGTCAACAAATATTAAAGTTTCATAATATTAATTGTTTTGTTTTTATATTTATGTTAATAGTAAATTATAAATATAAAACAAAATATTTATCAATAGTCTAGAAAAAGAAATAAAGATAAAAATCTCAATGATGATAAAACACACGTATTTATTTTGTGATTATTTTTTGAAAATGCATTGTTGAATATTAAATGTTTTTGGAGTTTATTAAAATAAGTTTAAACATTGAAAAATTGTATCTATCCAATATTTTTTAAGTTTAATTTTAAACAATTGTAAAAGAATAAAAGTTATAATTTTCATATTAACATTTATCAAATAATATATATCGAACGAAATAATATATAAAGTACATGATATTTCCGCGCAGAATTTATAAAGTGTGCCAAAATTGCGTGTAAGTTATCGAATTTTTTGATCAATAGTCTTACAAATACTAATATGAAAATTATGGAATTAAAAAAAATCAAAGGTGAAACCAAAAGAAAAATAGGATAATAAAAGTTATATTTTATTTGAAAGAATATTTTTTAAGTTACTAATTTATTCTTTAAATTATGAAATATATTTGTTATAATATTAACTGAAATATTATTGAAGAAATTATGGAAATTAGATGAAAATAAAATTCCATTTCTTTAAATCTTTTATAGTGTAAGATTTACACAAAAATATTAATTTTTTACAATTAATATATATAAAAAAGCCACGAATTTTCCTTTTGATTTTAATTACGTTTACAATTACTGCCTTTGTACTGTTGGTATTTGTTGTGTATTTAATAAAATTATTAAATCTACCAAATGAAAAGTAAAATTTTTAAAATAATTTAATTTACTTTTATAAAATGTTGATATTGAAATTAAAAATGTAAAATTAAAGTGTTTTGGATTGTCTGTTAAAGCTTTATATATATATATATTATAAATTTCATTTATTTTACATTACAGGGTTTTGCATTTATGAATAAAATTTCCTCGTCTGTTGGTGTACCATGTTTAACGAAATTATTCCGCTTAGAGAAATGGACAGAATGAAATATATATTTTAGTACATATATGTTTTGAGGATATCACCATTCCTTCTCAAATCATTCCCTAAATTTAGACTTTGTTATTGTAAAACCTATCAACCTCCTTTTATCTTTAACTATTAAGAATATCAAGAAATAATTAGCACTCGATGTTAAGCAAATGTTAAGACAAATATTCATAGCAGATGTTTTAGAACTTCTAAAAAATGAGTAAAAGATAATAATTATTATAATTTAAATGCATTATTTATATCATATATTACCATTACGTCTTTGAAAATGTGACTGACAATATTAATATTATTCCAAAATTTTCACATCTTAAATAAATTTATTTAAAATTTGCATTCATTCTTTTGATAAAAAAAAATGACTGTCATAACGTGTCAATAATAACGGAAATATCTCACACTTTCTGTAAACTCATTAATTTTCAGTTTTTGTTTCTGTATTTCGTATTAGAAGTATTTTAATTTTTAAAATTAATTTTCTCCTTCATTTTCTTAAATGACTATTTGAGAATATTAAACATTGGTACCCGCTGTCACTCAGTGAACATAATATATAATTAACTATTTAATTGAAATCTTTAAGAAATTCAACTAATAACATGACCAAATTCACTCACGGATAATAATGAATAATTTTTTTTGTTAAAAATTCAATTTAGTTTATTAAAATTTACAATTATTACAAATTAACGCCATTAGCCTCAACACTCTGAAAATTGCATTTTTATGATAATTTATCAAATTTAATTTTTTCATTTCTGTTCGTTTTTCTTGTAAAATTGAACATTACTGACTTATTGGTGTAATTTATTTATTAGACGTTATGATATTTTTTGTTCGGTTGAGATTCATAATAAGATTTTTTTGAGAATTTTATTTTTATAACAATTCTAGCTGAATGAAACATATTATAGATATATCTTTAACTTAGAGTATTTTGTATGCAAAGACATATCAATTGCAAATTTTATGGTAAAATTTTTTTATAATTTAAGTTATTGCAATAAAAGTTAAAGCTAACGCTAAAATGAAACTAAAATGCCTATTCATTCTTATTTGGTTATTAAGAGTCGAAATCAACTGAAACTTGGAAGGGAGCTATGAAAGTTAATCTAATCCATACTACAAAAAAGACAAATCTAAAATCAGCATGCAAAGATTCATCAAATATTTGACAACTTCTCAGATAAAATATTTTCAAAAACTTATATATAAGAACTTTTGTTTCTTCCAATTTCACCACTGATAATTTTTTCCATTAAATTTATTAAAAAGAGAGTTTGAAGAAAATTCACTTGAAAAAGGCAGTGGCGAAAATTCGTGAGTATCAACAAACATCGATATATTACTGATTTATACTCTTCAAATTCTCTTTTTAATAAACTTTTATAATTATTATATCATAAATGTAAAAGTATTCCAGATAATTTTTATTAAATATTAATTTAATTTTACAGTTAAATTTGAAAATAATTAGGTAAATATTATTTTAAAAAATTAAATTCGTGATTATAATCGTTTTTTAATCAAATTTATCGCATTTCTATCTGATTTACTAATCTATAAATATTGAAAAGATTAATTTGAAAGATTAATTTCATTTAGTCAAACTCAGTTTGTGTGGCACTCTAAAAAGATTAAATTATTTGTTTTAATAATTGAAACCATATTGTTTGTAACAGTTGAATTATTCAATAAACTAAAGCATATTTAGTGATGCAATCCGAGCGGTTTTTGAACAAATTGCAGGCCCAGGAATGTCGAAAGAAATCGCCTGACTTGGGGAAAAGATAAACGCGGACTTCCAGTATATAAATTATTTGAAAATTTCATTATTATAAATATACCGCTTTGTAAGAAATACAAAAACATGAAACAATTTTTATTAATTGAGTGATACGCCAAACTTTTCCAATTTTGTACAAGTAATTAAATTTACATTTATTATTGGGACACTATTTATGTCGTGTATTATATCGTCAACAGTTGTGTAATTTCTAAAAATCTAATCTTTACCGTTATTTTTATTTATTTTTATATTTTTTGTAAAAAGAGACCCGTGAAACACCCCTCACCTACATTCGTTTTCAATAAAATGATTATAGTAACAATGAGTGAATTATTATTTATGATAAAGAACTGTAATCATGTAAATACTAAGTACTACACTCATACCTCGCTTTACGGCCTAGATACGTTCCAGGAAAGTTGGCCGCAAAGCGAAACGCCGCATAACGAATCAAATATTTTGATACAATTCCATACACTTTCACATACACAATTCACACTTTTTTTGGCCGTATAACGAAACATTTTAGGCCGTAAATCGAAAAAGTACCGTAATTAAAGTAGGCCGTTATAGCGAAAAGCCGTATAAAGAGCAGCCGTATAGCGAGGTATAAGTGTATTTAAAATAATGTCTTCAATCTTTATTGCAATTTTATTGCAATCAAAAGTGTTTTGAAAATTTAGCTAAAGCAGAAAATGCAAAATCAGATGGGGATAGTAGTATAAATGTGGATGATCATTAAAACGATACTGAAGTTGAGGAAGAATCTGTTTCATTCACCATTAAAATAATTGGTAAGGGTCTTGAATGTGGAAGATGATTAGGAAATCATTGTTTACAAAATGATCTTGTCATCAAGCGACTTATCTAATGTCAACGGAAGCTAAGTCAAGAAAATTCATGAATATAGATGATGATAAAATGAAATATCTTTAGGTAAACAACCCTTTGTTGCTTAAATCTGTAAAGTGAATTTCTATTTGTTTTATTTTAACCTCACAGTGAGGCATTTTTATTTGTATAAGAAAAAGAATTATTTAGCCAAAAAATATAAATTAATTGTCAAAAATAGTCGAGATACAGTGAAATAGTTTCTAACTTATCATGCAAAATCAGCATATTATCGAGTGTGTGTGTGTGTGTGATATGGTACAGCAGGAATTTTGATGATTTTACATTTATCATTGACTAAAAATACCTAGATTTGGTTTGTGCCAAATATGACTAAGGGCAAGATAAATTCATTCGTAATTTTACTTTTATTTACACGTTTTTTTATGGATCTTATCTATAATTTTCAATGAATTTATAAATTTGATTTCCTCTTTTTCTATTTGGTCTTCATTCCCATTAATGCGAATTTGATTTACTGGGTATTTCTATGAGTCAATTATTGTTTTATATCATTTTTGTATTTTTTTAGAATATTTGGTTCAATGAAAATTGATAGAAATATTCAAACATGTGAGTATATTTTAACTTTTTTTAAATTTATACAGTTTCGAAATCAATTATGAAAACGTTTAAAATGTTAGAAATGTTTTTTGAGTTTATTTTTGATCAACTTTAAGAAAATCGAAATTGAGTTTATATAGAAATTTTAGTTTTGTTTAAAACGTTGGATGAAAACCACCGCTCTCTCCAAACTGAAAAGTCATGGAACTATTAAAAGTGTAAAATCGTATGTCAGAATAAAACACCAATGACAATGCGGAAAGGTGCGATAAAGATTAAATTGAGTTATTTGTTTCAATTCTAAGTGAAACATAAAAACGATTTGTATTTTTTGTCAATTTTTTCGGATAATTAATTATTAATATCGTAAATTACATTAAGAAATTTTTAATATAATATTTCAACTTTTAATAATTAAATTATCATTTAAACCAAGTTACTATTAAAAATGAATTTAATTATTATTAAAAATTATTTAAAATATTATTATATTAAAATTAATTAAAATTTTAAAAAATTTCCATAAATTTTTATTTAATAAAATCAATAAAATTCTCACTTTATTTTGAGATATCCATTAATAATAGTTTTGATGAGATCTATTCCCAATAAATAAGAAATATCGAAAAAAAATTCGGAACGAAATAATGAAAATTTGGTCAATTAATTATGGAAATTGGTGATTGGAGTTGATATTCAGCTGATACAACATTTGACAGTTCTTCACCAATGAGATCAAAGATAATTTAAGTTCCCTTAATGGCTACTGATCAGTAGAGATAGTGTGGTGTATCAAGTTTAAATTGATCGAAGATAACTTTTCGTTTGCCCAATTTCTTGATCGGAAGATATTTTCAATTAATTTACTGATTTTCTTTTTTCGATTTAGCTGGGATTTCTTTTAGTCATTTGATTGATTTGCAGTTAATTCTGTAATGAATGCGCAAAAAATATAAATCTCGAATTACTAACCGCAATAGTCATTTTTTGTTTTAATAAATTATACTTAGTTGATTTAAAGATTTTACTGACTATTTATTAATATTTTTTTCAAATTATATTGTTAGAATTTCTTTTGGAATTCATTTGGGAATTCATTCTGAGAGACAAAATTGGATATTGAGGATTTCAAATATTATTTTTTTTTCTTTTACATTTATTGATCTTTGCTTGATCAAACAATAAAAGATCAACAAAATTCAAAACAAGATATTCAGTTGGAAAGATTACAGCAGTAACTATTATTAGTATTTTCATTGAAAAGGATTATTTTATAATCGTAAAATAATCTTTGGATATAATTTGCAGTAAAATCGTATTATTACTGCTATCAAGAATCCATGAGTATTTAGTTGTTAACAAGTTGTAAAATGTATAAAGTGATGATTTCTTGGTAGCAGCATTAATAAAATTTTAAACAATTAAACGATAATTTAAGCCTTTTGCTAGAAATAATATATTTAATAATATATTTAGTTCAAGAAATTGACAAGGACTATCGTATGGTTGAAAAGTTTTTCATTTGTATTAAATATATTATTTGCAGCAAAAGGCTTAAATTATCATTTAATTGTTTAAAATTGTAAAATTCTGTATAAAAACAATTGTTAAATCTCTATAATCACATTGTTTAATAATTTATGCCGTTGATCCAAACGGTCATGCCTATTGTTATATTAGTATGTTCTTATTATATTTGTGTATTATATTATGTTGTTGTTAAGAAATTTGATGAGCCCGAAAGAGTCACCGTTAAAACTAGTGGCGGGACAATCGGGGTGCGTGCTGTGTTTACTAATAATGTAACTACAAATAAAATAAAAATAATAACAAACAATAATATATAGCGAACTAGAACTTTTATTCAAAATAAAAAAACGAATGACCTGAGTTTCTACAACCGGCTAACTTCAAACGTTCTTAGTTTTGTTGTTCTGATTCTTTGATACTGTAATTTTTCGGTATTCTATTTTTAATTTAGTTCCTTATATCCGCAAGGTTTTTACAGCTGTATTGTAACGTTCTTTGATTGTCGTTATCTGAATTGATGTCACCCGATTTTAGATTTCTTTCTGATAGGTTTCTCTCTTGTACCTTCTGTATTTTTTTGTCTAAAGTTGAAACTATATTATCGTTGAATCTTTATCTTTACTAATGTTATCAATGATTATTTGATTTTTCGTTCGTTTGATTCTGGATTAAATTTTCTAACTTTCGTAAGTAATTTCTGCTTTGGCTTGTTTTTGTATTATTTGGTTATTGATTTTTTTTTTAATTTTCAATTTACTATAGCGATAATTTACTATAGTAAATTATCGCTATATAGTTTTTTTGAAAATCTGGATTTCCCAGATGGTGGCATTTTATATTTTAGTATTCACAATTCCTAATTGTGAACACTAAAATATTAATAAAAATAGCTGTACATTACACCTATGTTCAAAATGCATTCATTATCCATATAATTTATGTGTTGGGAATTTTAAATCAAAAAGAGATATTTTAGTGTCACTAGGAATTGGTTTAGAAATGACCATTATCTCTTTGATAACCTTGACCTGCATAGAAATATTTATACTGAAAAAGCAATAAAATGTTAGTTACTGTTTTAGATTTTGATTTGGAACCTCCATATTTTTCAGAGTTTTTGATTTACAGGAACATATATAAATGTTATAGTCATGAAGTTTTGACTCAACTGTTTTAAATAGCGTTTGTAAATGTTTTTATCTGTTAAAAGATTCAGAATTGCATTGACACTGACATAAATAACATATTTTAGAATTATCTTAATTAAATTGATCAATTACAAGATTTTAACCTCAATACTTGGAGTGCTGAATACTTACTGTCAAATATGTTAAATACTATAGCTTATTTATATAATTTTACTTATTTCTCACTTTAAAAGCAATAATTATTTCAAAAATACTTGCTATCTTTACAATAGAGAATATGTTTTGTTTTATTTGTTTTAGGTTTTGAAATTCACAGAAAACTTATTAATTCCCCAGCTGCATTCTGTTACATAAGTGGAGACCCCAGTATGTTATGTGACCAAAGTAAGTGCAACACCGAAGATTGGGAATTATTTATTTATTTCTCAAAAAATGACTCCTATAGCACTATTTCTACACAAACATTTGTTTTATTATTGTCCCTATAGTTAATTCAGTGCAGATTTGTAAAGTATATGAAAACACGAAATTAATACTGCAGCTGATTAAGTATCATAAACCTAATTGTATATCTTCCTTATGTTAAGTTTTCATTTTTTCTATTTTTGTCATTTATATATAAATAAATGAAGATATTAGTTGGAAACTCTATTTTCGTCACAAGAAAAGGTTGTTTGAAGTATAGATATAAATGTGTGTTTTGCTTGTGGTTACTGTCCCTCATCAATGTCTTGTAGGCTTTAATTTGAGTATCTTGTTAATGTAATCTATATGGTTAAAACGCATTAACTTTTAAAAGCAATGTGATTGAAAATTCATTCTGTTTATATAATAAATTATATTGATATTGCATTGAAAGGCATCGTTGCAAGAATGGATCTCAAGGAAAAACTAACTAAATGATGTGTTACAAGTAACTCTTAAAGACCATTAAGGATCATAGAATCCATTGGTTCCTACGCAAGATATGTAAAAAATGTGTTTGTCACGATCCAGAGCAGAAAGGAACAGAAAAAACATTTCAGATATTCGATGCAACTCATTGAGATATTAAGTTCGAAATTGAATATCCAGAAGAAGACGAATCTACTCAATATACTAGATTTAAAAACTAAAATTAAAATGGATACTCCAATATACGGATTCTAAAAACTAACCAGCCCGCAAAGAAATATTTATGCACCAAGGATCAGTATTTTCATATTTAGAGAAAGTAAATATCATAAAGAATGAAAACAAGGATCCTTAATGAACCTAAGCACACTGGTCTTCCAATTCACATATCAATCAAATCTCGATCATTGAAGCAATCTCGTATAAACAGCACGAAAAAGAAAACATTTGCAATATGGAAAATAATTAAATACCAAAGAAAAAAAGCTTTTCTAAAAACTTTGTCTATCACATCATTTGTAGAAGGTATATCATTTCTGAATTTAAAATGCTGTAACCATTTTAGTTGCAATAGAATTCCACTCAATTTTCTTTTAGTTAATATTTAAATTTTAATTATTGAACAAATTCTATTTAATTTCCAAAATTTATTTCTTAACATATATTTTTAAACATCACGCAATTAAAAATTAAAATATTTAATTTTATAATTTTCTTTATTTTACAAAATAAAATTACAAATTAAGATTACAATTAAACATTAATTTAATTGTATTTTTTTTAATATAATTTACTAATAAAAATTCATTTGGATTTGATTTTTAAAATTTTTAAAGTATGGTTTTTATATTTATAAATCTTTTAAATATATTTTTTAATAATTATTTAATAGTAGAAATTCATAAACTTATAATTATTATTATATATTCAATAATTAAAAACTGAACAAAATCATTATTGAATATGAATTTAGATTTAGAAAAAAAAGGAATTTATTTTGATTAATAATAAAAGATTTAAATGAGAAAAAATAATATCCTGTTGATTTGTGGTGGAGCTATCAAATTTTCCGGTTTTTAAATGAACCTGAAATTAAATTAAATTTCATTGAATTCAATCATTGTAGACAATAAAAAGTTTTAGATTTAATTTTTTTTCGTTTTAATATTGCAATAAATAATCAGGAGTTATTTCATGAAATCAAAATAATTTTATAAAAATTCAATCAAATTTCTTTTTGGAAAAATAAATTTTGGATCAGTTATTTTCATGGGCAATATAACTGATGAGTTAGATCACCTCAAGGACAGGATATTCACGATTTCACTAATATTTATCATATTTCAACTTCATCGCTAAAATGTATGATAAAATATAAATCCAGATAATAATAATAATAATAATAATAATAATAATAATAATAATAATAATAATAATAATAATAATAATAATAATAATAATTATTATTATTATTATTATTATTATTATTATTATTATTATTATTATTATATAAATTGACAAGTATAAAATATGTTTGCCATTGAGTTTATTAAAACAACTCAGCGAATTTGTCCTAAATAAATTTTTTCCACGCAACATTCAAATGTACCGTGAAAACCTGAATAATCTTTTATATTATTAAAATTCAATAATATTATAATATGTGAAACACAAAAAATTACCTGGGTGTTGATTTTTCTATTCTATTAAACCAGACCATATGATCGGAAAAATAAATAGAACATAAAAACGCAGCATGCAGTTAATAGTTATGCAAACACTCAAATATTAAACCGTTTCATTGAACGTTGTCTTTTTTATAAATTAATTTTTTGAACGACAAAATTAGCAGATTATAATTACAGTGTCACTGACTTTAAATATAGTAATTTAATAATTAAATTGCAAATACATTATTAAATTAAAATGCATTGTTTTAGTATCCATATAAATACACTTTTCTTTCAAACATCACCATCTTTTAAATCAATAAATATGTGCTCAAATATCTCGAATTGGAACAATTTGTGGATCAAAGAAATTCATCATATATATCAAATGCACATTGCAAATGATAAATCTCTTAAAGCTGCTAATCAGATCACAGAGCATGCAGTCAATGGATACATCAAGTTCAAATTAACAATTACGCTCGGATAATGAAGACTACACCATCACAATTGAAATTCCAAAGAACCCGAAATTAGGAGAGTCGTATTCAATGAAATTTAACCCTTTTATACGGAGTGTACAATATATTGTACACAGTTTTGTGTGCTGAATATCTGTTATACCTTTTCGAAAATATAATGTGAGAAGTACTTTTTAAGAAAATTGAAATTTGTTCTAGTACATTTTAATAATTTTAATAATTTGCATAATTTGAGTCCCCTTACTAGGTTTGATGGTCTAGATAATTAATTTACCCACAGAATTAATTCCCGAATGAAAGGGTTAATACCATTCCTAAATTCACAAATACCAGATACACTTTGTACAACGATGTAAAATTCAATAAATATATTGTACCGATTAGTCTTACGTTCCTAAAAAATTTTCATTACATTTTCGAGGCCTCAACTTTAAAAGCTTTATTTAAGATTTGAATGATTCTTGTATAGATGCTTTAAAATAATAGTTTTATTAGTTTTATTAAATATAATTTAATATAATATTCTTATAGAATTTCAGATGTTGACAAAGTCACAATGACCAATTTCACGGAAAATTGTGATAATTACTCAATCTCAAAAATTATTTTGTGGATTTCCGCTGATTTCTTGAAAATTACTGCAGGAAAACCGAAAGTTTAGGAAGTTAATGTGATAAAAATTAATTTTAGTTTAAAATTATTATTACTTACTTTAAATACGCAGAGGCAATAAAATTCATTTTTGCTAAATAATATTTTAATAATTAAAAAATTATTTATAATTAAGTGTTAAAAACAGCTTTAATTTCAAATATTGATGAAAACAAAATATAAGCCTTTAAAACTACCGATTAAAGTTACATACTTAGAAATATTTTCTAAAATGGCGAATTTTTTTAATCCACAAAAAATATTAAATTTAATGAAAAATCTAAATAACAAAAATACGTTGATAAATCTATAATAAAAAGGTAACACTAAATATTGAAAATATATTTCGAGATAATGATCTTCATATAGAGTATATTATATAGTTACTTCTATATAGAGTAACGATTATGATAAAACAACTATGATTTAATGAATTGATTAAATAATCTCGATAAATTTGTTTCTGGTTAAATATTAATTGTAAAGGATTGTGATTTATTCACCAATGCCTCATAATGATTTTTACCAAACATTAGGACAATTTTTATACACAATTTAACAATTAATTAAATTGTACATCGATATAATTTTTTATGCTCAATAATATTACACAAACCCTTCAATTTTATATGGTTCTGAACTCATGTAGAAAAAAGTCTCCAATTCCCTTGGCGATGCATCATTACATGTAAATTTTATACAATAGATTAGAAACTAAACCTACTGAGGACTGAGATCTATTTCGAAACATGTAAGAATTTAAAGAATTTTTTTACGATTTAAAAACCGAAAATTAAAATTTTTTAAAAATATCTAAATAATTAATGACCAATGCAAATGCTTACAAGATCTCGGCAAATTTTAGTGAACTATAATAACAACAGCATGTCTTGTATTAATAGGATTCATAAAATAAAATCAATTCAAATAATGTCTATTTGATAAAAACAATATTAAAATAAATCGTTAGAAGAGTTTTTTTCTAAAAATGATAATTAATGACTAAGTAGGAATTTCAACATACAATCATGCATTCATAAAACATATAATAATAATTTAATACGTGTTATTTAAAACACCTAACAAACTATATGTTATAATGTTTTCCCAAAGGTCTAACATCATAACGTCGGAGTTTTCAAATTATTTTTTTTGCACTTTTAAAAACTCTTTCTAGTGATAATTCATTAAAATTTTTAAATAGCATATAATTAAAAATAAACTTTTCCAAAAATTCCTAAATTTCTGAAGTTTTGTTTTAATGAAACAAATGTCCTCGATTAAAATAAAACACAGTTTTCAATTATTTATGCAATAAAAATAATTTCTTCCAATAGCAAATAATTCTTGAATGACAAAATCGAAACTTGTTAATAATTAATTATATTTTCCAGTAGTTTGTGTAATCTCTTTGAGCCAGCATAATTGTTTTATTAGTTTTAGACATTTTTCCAAGGTAAAAGTATTTGAGTTCCAAATACTTTTGTCTTTAGCCATTGGAATGAAGATTTCGAATTCCGGAAATCCTTGTCTAAGCCTGTACGGTAAATCATAATAGCTATGTTGGATTGGATTGGACTGGTAGACGAATCGTCAGCTCATTAATAATGCAACGATGAACATTTCCTGTTTCTGATAAGACATCTAATTATATCTTGTTCGTTTTTTTGTTTGTCTAAAAAAAAATAAATCAATGTATAAATAAATAATTATGATAATTCGATTACTTTATGAAAATAAAGTTATTCGCATTAAAACAAACATAGATAATTTTGAAATTTATCTTTTTCAGTAAATACTTTATCTTGAACAAAAAGTAGAATAGATTGTTATTCTAATTTATTACACATTATTATTGCTAAAATTATATATGCAGCTCCAACAAAAAATATATTATAAGAACTTTTTCCAAATTTCACCACTGATTTCTTTTCAATTGACATTGTATTTATTAAAAAGCTTGACCGATGTTTTTTTGATATTCACAAATTTTCGGCACTGTCTTTTTCAAGTGTGTGTGAGGGTTGGGGATGGTGGGGGTTTTCATAATACTAGTCGAGATCTCTGATTCCTCTTTAAACTCAATCAACAAAAACAATGTTTTGGATACACTAGCCGATAATGTTTATTGCATTATTGACAGTCAATGATATTCTTCCTCTTTTTTTACATATCCATCAACGTTAGAGAGAAAACGACCATTGTTGTGATGAGAAAAGGTTGCAATGTGTTGGGCTAGACCTAAAAATTGAAAGTTTGTTTTAATGGATCGAAAATACATCACATAAAAATCGCACCAAGTTGAATTAAAATTCATGATCATACACCAAATAATACAAAACAAAGTATACAACACGTTGAGGATAAATAAAACACGTATAATAAAATAAAGAAACGTAAGAAGCTGCAATCACCAACACAGTTAGAGATAAATAACGCATTCTGGAAATCTGCCCACTAGAAAAATAAAAGAATGATAAATAAAATAATAATTGATAATAATACGAAAAGAAATTTTAAGAATGATTATTGGTCGTATTTACACACGGAAAACCATAATCGAATCAAGTAGGGATGTTATGGCTCGTATTTATATACGAAGGAGCTATGACAATGAGTGCATACTTTAAGAAAAGGAACAGGAAAAAATTTTTAAAAATTAAATGAAATAAAATAAAGAAATAAATACATTTAAAAATAGAAACTAAAGAAATTCCAGTAGAACTGATAAAATAGTAAAAATTAAAATAAATTAGTTGAAATTATCCTTAAGACATGAATTATGGTAGTTGGGAGTCATACGTAGAAAATCCGGATACTGATTAATTGTTATCAAATGTCACTTGATGGCTTTGTGAGGCAAGGATTATCAATAAAAACATTTTTGTAGAATATTTTAGGCTAAAACTATTAATTATAGAGATAATTCAAATATATAAAGAGAAGCAACTTCAGAATTTAGCTTTTTAGCCTTTTAAGAAAATTAAGAAAACGAGATCAGTTTAAATGAGATTAGAAAAGAGAATAAATCGGATAAAAGAAAGATAAAAAGAAGATTCTAGAGAAATTCGGAGAGTAATTATTAAAGGATACATTTTATTTATAACAGTAGTATTGGCACCCAAAAACAGTGTAATTACAATAAAATTTGCTGACAAAACCATTAGGGAAGAATTCTTATGATTTGTTCCGTTGGAAAATAGGAATGGAAAAATAATTTCAATATTTGACCGATTTGGCTTAGATTCATTGAAAATAGTAGCTAAGTGACATTAGAATATTTTCGGTTTATAAAAACTTTATTTCACTGTGATTTTTTATAGTAAATGATTTAGATAAATTTTGAAAAACCCAGAATGGCTGGTATTTACTTTTCCGGTTAAATTTCTTTTTGAAGAAAGTGCATTCGAAATTTACTATGCTTTTGTGAAATACAACTTTACTCTTAAGGAAATATATCACAGGAATGTTATATTCTTTTTAATTTTATTTTTATGGTTAAAATGAATTAAAATCAATTTTCTGTATTATAATTTTTAAGTCATTATATAAAAGTTACAATGTTTTGTGTTTGGAAATAGCTCGATAGGTCAGAAACTTCAAATGAGAGTCGAGAAAGCTGGGAAAGAGAGAGAATTTAAGTTAGTTTTATAAAAGAAAGCACGATATTTCATTTTGATCATTTCTTGTGGCACATCAGTCAAGCAGGAAATCATTTTCATCCTCAATAAATATAATCGTTAAATTTTCACTTCGAATAATAAGAAAAATTTCAAAATGCGAATATTACCGATATATTCCAATTCTATCAAATTTACTTGGATTTTTAAGGAGCAAAAAATCTTCCATCAATTATTCCTCGTTTCCAATATTTGACAAAATCAATATATATATAGAAAAAATAATAATATTTTCATATTTCTTTTTTATTGTTTTACAAATTACTAACAATCAAAAAAATTTTAAAAAAGAAATTCGCAAAGAAATTTATTGTAAAATAAAAATAAGAATTAATGATGAGATTTCTTTTTGGATTTTTTCTTTTTAGATTTTTTTTCTTTTTTAGATTTTTTGGTCTTTGGTTTCTCCTAAAATAATAACATATGAAAATATTTTCAAATCTAATTAATAATGAACTTTAAATTCGTAAAAATTATCCAATGGATCCTTGGGAGCTTCCTTAATATTTTTTGATATAATTTTATTGACATCTGATGGAATGTGATCTAGAATAATTTATAATCAATAAAAATCATTGGTAATCAATATAAATAAATCAATAAAAATCGATATTTATTATATATCATTGATCGATAAAAAATTAATACTGATAATCAATAATAGAAATCAATACAGAATGTGATAAAATCATTCATTATAACCAATCAATAGAAATTGATATTTTAAATCAATAATAAAAATTTATAATGAAAATTAACAATGGAAATAAATAATAATAATAATAATAATGATTTATGTACCTACTACAACAGAGCTAGGAACAAATCCAGGAGGTATAGAAGGTCCATAAACTTTCCCTGTTGGTTCTGGTTGTTTAATTTGAACAGAAGGCTGCTGAACAGGTTGACTAATTCCACCAATCATCCTATTTAAAGCTTGTTCTAATGAAGACACAATAGATATCTGGGGTTCCTGGGGTTCCTGGAATTTATTATCTTTCTCAGGAATTGGTTCTGGGAGTTCATCTTCAGAAGAACTAAACTCTGCATCTGAATCGGCAAACACCGATTTGAATAAATCTATTGGAGGTTTTACCGAAACATCTAATATGGTTGTTTTGATTTCCACATCAATTGGAGTGTTGATGGGGATATTACCAGAAGGTGCAGGTTCAACAACTACAGGTTTGATATCCGGTTCAATCTTGGTGGGTTCTGCAGTAATGGCGAGTACTTCGGGTTCGATTGTCGGTATTTCCATATCGGGTATGCCAGAGAATTTCGATCTGAAAACCAAATAATCTAATGATGGGGAAGTGAATCAATTACCCGGGATATGGATCTGCGACATTGAATCGTTTACATAATAACTTATCTGGATGCCAGTTGACAATTTTACGAGTTAAAAATCCAAAATTTTCCAAATTCGCTGCATCAACTTTTAATGAATTTTCTAGGTTGTCATCATTTTCTTTTTTACTATTTAGACTATTTAAACAATAATTTATATCCTGAGTCTCAGTTGATTTCCCCGCCGATTTGAACATAGATGCGAAATCCGATGACAGATTCCAAGATTTTTTAGTGTCTTTTCTATGAGTAACTGATTTCTCTGGAGGTTTATAAAAACCGAGGATACTATCTATTTGACATTTTACATCGTCTTCCATTTTTAAATTGGTAATAGAAGCATCACCCCATCGACTGCCACTCTTTCGATTTCGCTTATCCTGACTACTATTCAACAATCTTTTTTTATCTTCAACGCTAATTAAATTAAAAACAGATTTTGGATCCTCGTCTGGCATAAGTTTGTGTTTTTGGACAAGTTTACTAGATTTATTATTACTATTTTCCGAGCGAACTGGATAGATTGGATTAAAAAATCTCGGTGGTATTGGTGGTTCATAAATTATTTTATTTTTAGCCTGAGTTCTACTTAATTGAAACCCGTCAATTGTTCCTGCTTCCATTATTGCATCTATAATATATTAATCTAAATAAAATGTTGTCCTATTTTGTACTAATCGAATGATTGTAAAAAAATCAAAAGAAAATTTTGGAACCTCAACGTATCTAATTGTATACCTCAAAAAGAATAAAACATTTAAATTAATCTTATTGGATAAAAATGATATTGATTAAGTTACACGTTAATATATCAATATTATTAATAACGATTTTTTCAGATGCTCATGTTTCTAGGGAAATTTTTATATGCATATTAAGTCCAGTAAATGGAATGGTCAATTTCGTTTAACCCATGTTTGCCCAGTGTTCCAATATTGGAACATTTAGTATTTTTACCCCCACTCCATTATTCTCGGTGAAATAAAAGTTTAGACTGCAACAGTCTACAGTTAGCAAGCGTGGAAATCGTGTCTTGTATTATTATTTTGAACCTGTTAGAGTGAGCAGTGCTTTTTTATTTGCATTTATCGAAATTATTATAAATTTAGAGAGAGAAAAATTCGGGCAAAAATGGGTTAAAAGTGAGTAATGTGGTTGTGTACACCTAAATGTTTAGAAATTTCCATTTGTGTAGAGCTGTGGTTTTCAATGTGTAATTATCACCAAAAGCACTAAATTTTCAACCAATGTGTTTAGGATTGAAAACCTTTAAGTTTTAAAGCAAGCTCATTGCTCTCATTGAAGTGCTCTCTTTCTTTATTAAACTTTTATTTTGAAATTCAGTTTATCTTGGTACGAAAAATAAATGTATGTAGTGTGAATATCTGTTATTTTAAACTCATTTTTAATATTGATACTCCACAGTTGCGAAGAATTGAAAATAGTGATCCGGTTCTAAAGAGGATTGAAAACTTCTAATGTAGAGGAAACAATTTTTATGAGAATTCAAGAAATATTTTGACTTTTTTCATTCTTTTTTAAAAGAATACTTTATCGCTGAGATTTTTATTATTTCAAACTAGAAGTTTCTCAATTGTCAAAACAGATCGGATATCAATCTCAATATTGTAAATCTGGAAGTTGGATTAGAAATTATTCAGGAGTCTCAAGTATTAAAGGATCCACAAAACAATGTCTGGTAGATTCTAGCTGTTCAACATCGACTACCTAAACAGTGGAGATACAGCGTACTGAAGGAACGAAAGATAGAAAAAGGAAAACTGAAGTCAAAATTCTAAATTTTCGGGTACATTGGCGTAAATAATTATAAGGCATTGCATAGGAATTAGATTATCGAATAAAGAGGTACCAATGCGTACCAATATATTCAGTGATGACAAAAGTTCTGAGAATAATTGGACTTGAAAATAAGGTATTAAAATTGCAACAATTTAGAGGAAATTACAGTGACAATATGAGAATGGTATTCATTATGTGATCAATTAAGCACAATTCTTCAGGTAGTAAGCTGATATGGATCGGCATGTTCTTATTTCAAGGAGAAGGAAATTGAGAAAAGGTTAATTAGATAAAAAATTATTTGAAGGAGTTAAAATTGCTTTTTGATGAATTAAAAAATTCGAGAATATTGTCTTATAGTGGTGAGCTGGGCTTGCATGTCACTAGTGAAGGTGTGTAATGTTAACTTGATTATCATAGTAGTAGCTCTAGAAAGAAGCTCGTGTAGGCTGATAAAAGAAATTTATACCAGACGCACCAATATATGTGAAGATGTGAATTTGTACCTTAAATAGAATAGAATCACCAATGAACATCTCAGAATTTTACTCGTGCATGAAGGTTGAATATTATGAATTAATAAAATTTAGAAAAATTCATATTTTAAAGAGAATAGCGGACAAAATATAAATCAGCGATTCTCGAGCTGCAGGATCCCTTTGAGTTAGCTCGCGGATCCACAGGGCTCTGCGGATCACACTTTGAGAAATCCTGAGATAAATTTTAAGAGCGCAAAGGCCCATTTCTGCAAACGGGTCAGGAAAGCAAGTCTACGGGCATTTTTACAATATTCCAATTGGACTAATATTTGGGGAAAAGTCCTATCTATATCCTTTCTAAAATATTGAGAAATCACCCGGTTAAATCGATGTATTGATGAAATGTCACATTTAGTATGGAGTCAAAAATCCTTTTTACACAATTGGATGAGTTAATTTTTATTTTTCAACAGAAATAAAGATACCAATTAGACAAAGAGTTATTGTCGGTAAAATATGCTAAAACCTATACGAAAGAATTCCACTAATGTTCGAATTATCGTATTTTATCAATTATATGAACATATTTGGAATTTGTTAGTTTTTAAAATAAGAGATTCTTAGATGTGAGTATAGTACTTTGCGATCCTTTGTCAGTATTTTTTTATCCCTTTTACAAAGGTTATATAAAAATGTATATTGGAACATTTTTATTGATTTTTATTTTATTGATTTTCCTATAAGTCACTTTTACCCCCCTTAAATCAAAATGTACATCGGAACATTTTTATTAATTTTTATTTTATTGATTTTTCTAAGTCGATTTTAACCCTTTTAAAATCTTTCTATAAAAATGTATATCGGAACATTTTTATTGATTTTTATTTTATTGATTTTCCTAAGCCACTTTTACCAATTTTACAATCCTTATATAAAAATGTATATATAGGAACATTTTAATTAACTTTATTGATTTTTATTTTATTAATTTTTCTAAAAGTCAATTTTACCCGTTTTACAATGTTTATATGAAAATGTATATAGAAACATTTTTATTAGTTTTTTCTTAAATAACTTTTATCCCTTTAACAGTCCTGTATAAAAATGGATATCGAAAATTTTTTTATTAATATTCGCCATGTAAAATATTAATTTCAGTTATTTCTTTTTTTGTAATCGAAAGAAAGTAAATTAATATTCTATGTAAAATCGATTAAAATATGAAAAATAAATACACAATTTAATTAAGTTTTTTTATAATTGTTATGAAATGGGGTCATGCTAAAATTGATTTTGGTCGGTTTTCCGTTTTTTATGACCCAATAAAGATATGGGGAAAGTTTTGGAATGGATTATACACTTATATAATACTCACTAAGATTTTTTTTTGGTGCAGTCCAACCAAAATTCATTTCTTTATCGTCATCTTCTACGATTTCGAAATTATATTTAGTCATTGAATCGCCTCCAAAATAATCTTCCGTATCTTCCTCGTCTTCGTCGACTCCAGCACCGAAAGCAGTTCCTTTGATGCCTCTTTTATCTTTGTATCCAAAATTGACTTCCGGTTTCTCGTTTTCTCTATTTAAGTATCCGGATTTGTAACGAATTCCTGAGTATCCCAAACCAAATTTATTCATTTGACCAACTAACTGATACATTTCTTCGGCCTCATAATTGAATTTCTCTATTTTTTTCACATTAATGTGATCATCTGAATCACTGTCTTCTTCCTTTTCTTTATCACCGACTCCACGACTTGAAATAGTAGCCCAACTTTTTCAACAATATCATTCCAATTGTTAGTCTTATAAAAAATTTAACCAATTAAATATTATGGTATTTGAGCTATATGAATTATTTTTTTAAAGAAATATTATATCATACCTTTGAGGAATAAGTATGTCTTTTAAAATATCACTATCCCCAATAATGGAATTAGATCCAAGATATTGCTTAAATTGTTTGCGCATGTCTTCGTCATCGAAAACTGCTTTCGTTTTTAATAACTTTGGAGCAATTCCGTGTTCACTAAAATCTTCTTCGTCCATGAAGTCTTCGGGTTTAAATTGAGAAATAGGCTTAGCACCTTTTCTTCCTTGAGACACATACTGCTGGGGAGTGAATCCTTCTTTGGATCCTACTGTGTTAAAATAGCCTGCGTGGAAGCCACCAGTAAAAGCACCGTGAAATCTTAGTGCACGCCCTTTTTCATCAGTAACTTCATCTTCAATGGCTTTACGTTTTAATTTTTGACGTCTATTCTCAGTGTCAATATCTGAAATTAGCAGAAATAGAAGTGTGCTTAGTAAAACTATTTAATTACCATTTTCAACATTAAACTGGGTACCTAAAAGCCCATATAATAATTCTTCATCATCTGACATTTAAATTTAAATATAAAATACGAATTATTCAAACAATTATATATACATGAATATTTACAAAACAATTAATGTTACTTATTTATGAAAAATAATTGTAATGAAACTTTTCAAATAACAATGAATACTAATCTATAATCATAGTAAAAGTTATTAAAAAATTTTAAACATTTTAATTAATTAAATTAATAATGAATTCAATTTCTAATTGTCTAATAATAATTATTAAAACCATTGTAGCATTTATTTCTTTAAATAAATCAAATAGGTTGAAAATCATTTTTATTAAATCTATATCAATTCATATTATTATTAGGGACCAACCAAGTAGACATTTTCTACAGGATACCAAATCCGAGTATTTGGATGTACTATTTTCCAGATCCGGGTACGAACCGAATACCAATTTCTTTACATGTCATAAAAAAAATCTCAAAGAAATATTACTAAATACTTACACACTTCAAGTTCACTTCAGTTCATATAATTAAATTTTTTTGTTCTATTTTTCTGTCCATCTTTAGCTATATTTTATATTTTATAATTAATTATATAATGAAGATGTTAACAAGAATACTTGTGCAACTTCCATTCAGAAAGACTTCATTAAGTAGGAAAATAAAATTTCAATTTTTAGGTATTTGAGTGTGTATTATTTGCCAAGGTGAATAGTTCCGAAAAACCCGATATCCGGCCGGAGCGATTTCCGGTTAGTCCCTAATTATTATATTTGTACTAACATGGTGATTGTTATTTGAAGGTGCAAATATACATTATTTAATTAAAAAATTTAACTAGTCAATAAAAATTAATTTGCAAAAAAAACTAATTATTAATTTATTCTTTTAACCCTCTAATTCCCAACTCCGCCTCAAGGCGGACAACACTAAATCCTATGTAATGCTAAATTCAAATATTGTATAGGTTCGATAACTAACTCAAGGTGGGCAT